>CAUYRT010024473.1:0-32087 GCA_963574885.1 Lepilemur ruficaudatus | reverse complement strand
AATTTTAAACCATAATCTTACTGGATCCACAAACCAATCATTTTTGTCAAAAAAATTAAAACTGTAATGTCATTACTATTTAAGCATAAAATATGGCAAATAAAAGATACATAACCATATCTGCATGGTGAAAACAGATCAATAACATTGGAACATATTTGGCAGTTTAATCTAACAGTGTTTCTTCAAGTGTGAGTTGGGGCCCCCAAGGTCCAGTCAGTGTGTCTGTCAGGTTAAAATTTTAATAATAATACTAAAAAGTTATTTCACTCTTAGTCTCTCAAAAGTGTACAGTGGAATTTTCCAGAAGTAGTATGACATGTGTTATCACAACAGAAGCAGATACGAAAATCTAGCTTAATTCTAAGACAAAGAAATGTGCAAAACTGTAAAACAATACTCTTCTCACTAAATTTTCATAAAAATACATTATTTATGTTACCATTAGTATTTTATTAATAAAATGAACAAATATCTTAACAATTTCTCAGTTTTAATTTATAGCATGGTAAGTATTGATACAATCCACATAAATCAAAACTGATCTAGAACAACGGTTTTATGTGTATTTGTGCTTTGGTTGAAAGACATAGGTTTGTGAGGCCTAAAGTCCTTGCTGCTTAAATGCTCCACTGACCTGGGCCCTTGAAGAGTTTCTCAAGGTCCAGCTTGAAAATCTCTTAACTCATAAATAAAATAGTCCATTTCTTTTTGGCAATTAATACAAAAATAATTTAATGTTTGCCTTTCAAATACAGATAGAAGAACATTTACATTCAGATTTGCCTCTGTTTGGATCCAATTCATGAAACAAGCAGGGAACAATGCTGGTGAAGGTCCCAGGTTTCTATTATTAATCTGCTAAGTATTTAATCCGCTCATGGATAAGGCAGATCTGACTGGACAAACAAGAGCAGGCCATCAGAAAAGAATGGTTATAATTAAAGGAATTAGAAAAAGAAGAAAAACGCTCTTTCATCCAGAGGGTCCCCTCTTGGCCTTCTAGTTTAAGGCTGTTTTTTCCCTTTGGATGTTCAGATTTGCCAAGTACTGACTACTGTTATTCAAGAATTCTACTTATTGCTAAAAGAAGAGTTATCTGTATAATCTGTTTAAGAGAGAACTATAAAATAATAACTAGCACAATAATGTTTTTGATACCTGCTTTCAAACTAAGCTTGAGAAACTATAATAGATTGGTTATGTGCTGAAGTATAAAACCTCCCTTATTGGTCTACCATTAACTTTAAAATAGTATATTATTATTGAAGGTAATCTGGAAGGATAACCAATGAATTATTCATAATGGTTTCCTCTGGGAAGAAAAGTAGGACTGAGGGATGGGAAGAACATTAACTTTTGACTCTACATTCTATTGTATTGCTTGAGATCCTAAAAAGCAGAATATATCCATGAACTATATAAACTTTTAAAATTATATTTTAAATAATACTAACTTATGCTTGAGAATTTAGAAATGCAGAAAGGCATAAAATAAAAATCATCCAGAGACAGTCACTCTTAACTTCCTGATGTACTCATTCTCAGTTTTACAGTGCATATATGTTTGTTTTTCAGGGTAGGAATATGATGTGTAAGTACATGTGGATACTGCTTTTGTCCCCACACTGTATCATGAATATTTCTGTATGCTATTATATATTTTTTAACACACTGATGGCCACACTAGAAAAAAATTTTTTTCCTTGGGGCCACAGTGTTTTATTGTGAAAAATAGAATAAAAAACTTTAAAAACAAAATGATCCTTTCTAATTTAATGAAAAATCTATTTTTTATTGTTTTCTGTGCATGAATTATATGTAATTGTCAATATTAATTATAATAATAAGAACATTAATTAACAAGTAAGAATTTCATGAACCAACTGCACTTACATATGCTTCAGGAGGCCCTGGGCTCAAAACTAGCATGAGTTAGATACAACTTATGTGACAGTTAATGTGTTAAAAACATGGTTTGTAAAGAATGTATGATACTATATCATATAGATACACTATAACTTACTTAACCCCTTTTCTGTGTTTTAAAAAAAGACATTTAGATATGTTCTGGATGTTTGTGCAATATGCTTGTTACCAGTACATGAAGATATCCATCATATCTAACACTTGCTAATACTGCTCATCAGTATTTAAAAATTTTTCCTTGATAATATGAAAGACAGAAAAGGTATTCTGTTGTTTTAATTTAGAGGTCTTTGATCTCTAGGTAAAATTGAATTTTTTTGGCTTTCTTTTGTGAATTTATGTCCTATATTAATCTTTCACTAGGTTTTAATAACTGCATGCACTTTTATTTACCTAGGATATCAACCTCTTTCCTGTTATACTTACTGCAAACATGCCTCAGTTTTCTTTTTAATTAATTAATTAATTTTTTTTGAAGATAGGGTCTTACTCTGTTGCCTGGGCTAGAGTGCAGTGGCGTCATCACAGCTCACTGCAACAACAAACTCCTGGGCTCAAGTGATCTTCCTGCCTCAGCCTCCCCAGTAGTTGGGACTACAGGCACACACCATAGTACCCAGCTAATTTTTCTATTTTTTGTAGAGACAGGGGTCTCACTATTGCCCAGGCTAGTCTTCTCCCACCTCAGTCTCCTGAAGTGTTGGGATTACAGGTGTGAGCCTCTGTACCTGGCTTACATTTACTTTTTAATGTACTTAAGTTTATTTTTTGATATACATATCAACATTTCCCTTTGTAGTTTATTTAAATGCTGTTATGCTTTAAAGTTCTTTACCATTTCCAAATTAGATATTCACCTATAGTTACCTGCCCCAATTTAGTTTTCATATTTATATCTTTAATTCAGTGTTTCTTAACCTTCTGGGGCTGTAGATTCCATTAAGAATCTCACAAAAGTATCAGGCTTTCCTGGTGCTTAACTTCCTGGAACCAGCAAATTAAGAACCTCCCATTAATTTTTCTAGAATTTATTTTGGTGTATTATGAAGAGCTAACCTTTTTTTCTCCAAAGAGCATTTGTCCTAGCATGACTCATAACATAATCTTTTCTATCCCAACTAATTTATAACATCATTTATTATTTACTAAATTCTCACAAATTTCAGAAACATTCTTTTAACCAAGGTGATGGCTATCATGAGCCTTTGCTTTGTAAAGCTAAAGCTAAAATGCTTACTAGTTGTTCAGTATAATATTTTTCTTTAGAAATATCATATTCAATTTTGAGACCCATTATTGTCTTTATATATCTTATAATTAGTATTTAACAACCTAGATTTCAAACCCGACAGGAAAATATTACTAATAATGTCTTAATATTTTAGTTTTAACATCATGTCATTGTGCAATTTGCTTATGATCTTTTTCTTTTTCTTTTGAAAAATTTCAAACTTGCAGAAAAGTCAAAAGGACAACAAAATGAATACCTTTAAATCTACCCTTCACTCTGATTCTTTTTTTTTTGAGACAGAGTCTCACTATGCAGCCCTAAGTTAGAGTGCTGTGGTGTCAGCCTAGCTCACAGCAACCTCAAATTCCTGGGCTCAAGTGATCCTTCTGCCTCAGCCTCCCCAGTAGCTGAGGTGTGCACCACAACGCCTGGCTAATTTTTCTATTTTTAGTAGAGATGGGGTCTTGCTCTTGCTCAGGCTGGTCTTGAACCCCTGAGCTCAAATGATTCTCCCGCCTTGGTCTCCCAGCCAGGAATGAGCCACCAAGCCTGGCACTGATTCTTAATTAACATTTTCTCCCATAATTTTCTTTCTCTCTTTCAATATAAACTCATATTTTGCTCAATCATTTGAAAATAAATTGCAGACATTATGAGAATTCACCTTTCTATATATTTCAGCAAGTATTTCCTAAAAACAAAGAGTATCCTTTTTTAAAAAAATATTTTGCTTAAAAAATTTTTTTTCAGTGAACACTGGTGTATGCCTACCACTTATTCTAGAATTAACATCTTACTGTAATTGTTTCATAACATTTCTATCCATTAATCCATCTTATTTTTAGTACATTGCCAAGTGCATATATTAGAATACTTCCTAAATATGCCAGCAAGTAGGCATATCATTACCTAGAGTTCATGATTTGTTTATAGGTTTTTACCTTTTGCTGTCAAATTTATATACAATGAAATACACAAATACATAAGCTTGCTGAGTTCTGATAAATGAATATATTTATCAGACATAAGACATAGAACATTATTCTAGTAAGTTCCTTCATATGAAAATATGAATTGCTTCAGGAATTTATGTGCTATTCTTGTGCAGGAGTATGAATGCTTTAATTTTTTAAAAAAAGTTTAACAAGAAAAATAAATCTGGTGGCAACACTGCTTATTTTTTCTAAAAAGTTACTTGTTCACAATAGTTCTCTTTAGTATGCTGGACAAAGCAGCTGAATTATACGTGAAGTTGAGATGGCCATTTATGAGATTCACACTAGAAAGAGGATCAGCAAACTACAAATACGCCTGCCACCTGATTACGTGAATAAAGTTTTACTAGAACACAGCTACGCCCATTCAAGTACACATCGTGTGTGGCTGGTTTTGTACTGTGACTAAAGCAGAGTTAAGTGATTACAACAGACTAAATGGTTGGCAAGCTGAAAATACTTACTTTTTGCACTTTGTAGCAAGCTTGCCCACCTCTGCTCTAGATGATGATTTAGTACCTTTCACTGTTTCAGATAATTAATGAAATGAATAAACACACACCAACAGAAAATAGAAAAATAAAATTTACGATTACAGCCAAAGACTACCGAGGCCAATATAATTCCCTTCTGAGCCAGAAGTTACAGAGTGAGTGAGTGATAGTGAGTGTGTGTGTCTGTGTGTGTGGGTATGTAATGAATAAAAGGCCCTATAAATAAAAAAGCACCTTAAGTTCTTTCTCTCTTAATGAGAGACAGAACATTACAAGGAACAAAGATTTAATAAATATAATGAATTCTTAAAAATATAACATAATTCCCTATTTTAGTCATAAGAGAAGTAATAAGAGAAAAAGGAAGGATAGAGAAAAAGTGGTAAGATACTAGGTACAGAAATATATTGTAGTGGTTGGGGTACAGGTAGGAGCACACAAAAAGAAAAAATCTACAAGGAAAGTAGATTCCTGCACAGCATCTGGCACAAAATAGATACCTAATAAATATATAGTGACTGAATGAGTATAAATTAAAGGGCCTTTCTCACTTATTCTGCCTAGTTTAAGAGGACTGATGAAAAATCAATTATCATCTGTTATTACTGCCCTCTAAAATGCTAACTTGTTGACCAGTCTTCAGAGCTGACTGACTTCCCTAAGAACATGATGCAGCCATGGAAGGAGCCCTCCTCAGGGCTGGATGAAGTCCAGGAAGGGACAGTCTGGTCTGTGTTTAAAGGTTCTAAATCACTATTTGTTTCTTACTCCAAAACATCTCATTCCTACAGAAGGTTACAGCAGATTGTAATCCTGCATAAAATTATCAGCTAAAACAAACCAGTTCAGAACATTGTAGAATACACACAACTTTAGGACACTGTGCTCTTTTCCCCTGGGAATGATAAACACCTCTTAAATTATACAGAGACGATTCCTACCATGGTTAAGGGGTACAGCGTGCTGGGAACAGACTGCTTAATAAATAACCTGTAAGAAAACATGCTAATGAGAAAAGAAGATCTATTATCACATTCATTGTGCTCAATGGGAGAACACAAAATTAAGGACAGAGGTTCGTGTTTTAAAAGATATATAAATATAGCAGTGGTTCTCCATCTTCAGAAGGAACTGCAGGGCCTGTTAAAGCAAAGACTGCTGATCCCCAGCCTGAGTTTCTGATTCAGCAGGTCTGGGGTGGTGCTAGGGTTGCCAGAAAAAAAGAGGATGCCCAGTTAAATCTGAATTTCAAATAAACAACAATTTTTTTTTGGTTTACGTGTGTTCCAAATATTATAAATATTTTATTTTTGCTAAATCTGGCAACCCTAGTAGTTTGATTTCTAACAGATTTTGAAGTGATACTGATGTTGCTGGATAGGGGCCTTACTTTGAGAACCACTGAGATATAGAACATAATGTCATCAAAAATGGAAAAATCTGTGTGTGTGGTGGGGGAAGAGGAGTAGATCAGGCAAAGGTTCCTGAAAGAAAGGACAAGAAATGAGTCTTTAAGGATGCCTAGAAGCTAGCCAGAAGAAGGATACTGAGAGAGGAAAGCTTTGAGAAAAAGAGCAGTAAGAAAAAGCTTGATGTTTTAAGGAAACTACAAGCAGCTTGGTGCTGCTGGTGCATAAAGTTTAATGCAGGTGGCGGAAGATAAAACTAGAAGGGCAGAGAGGCCAGAGAGCACTAGGATCTTATGAGCCAATTAATAAGCACTTGGGAATTTACACTGTAAGACAATCAGCATAAGTGATAAGGAGCAATTTAAAGGGTTTTAAGTAGAGTCTTGATCAGATGTGCATTTTTGAAAGATCATTTGGGTGAAGGATCAGAAGCATTATGATTGCTAAGCAGTGTTTGAAATATGGTTAAGATATTCATGGAAGCCATTTTTTATCTAATTCTGCACAGACACAAACAAGGGAAGGAAACATAACGAGACTTATTATGGAATTTATTTAGAGTAACTCGTAACTTTGTTCTCTCTGATGCCAGAATTTTGAAGACACCAAATAAAAAAATGGTTATAAAACTTCGTAGTTGTCTAAAACACATTCTGAAAATTTATTATGTTTAACTCTGATAATATTGTAAAATTATTTAAAATAAGACATACAGGTATTGACTTAACAGTGCTCATGCTAATTAAAAAGATTCTTCTGCAAAAAATAAAAAAAGTAGCTTCCTGTGTAGCGCCAGCCTTCTATTTCCATTCTTAAACATGTTTATAGACCTCTCTACTTGTCAGAAATAAAACCTATCACAATGAAGATGCCCAGACTTAAGGCTGAGACAAGGCTAGAGGCTATGTGTTAGTATTCATAATCCTATCCAGGGGCTTAGAAATCCTGGAAGTCAGTCCTATTTACCAAGTGAGTAGACCTAAGGGGCTATAATTTTCTTAATCGCGAAACGAGTGACAATGGATGACCTGCAAAGCAGCGTCCCCTATTACCAATCTCTAACATCAACAAAAAGATCATCTATTTTCAGACAATATTTAATGACAAATGTGTTGTCCACTGTGTATGTAAAACCCATTAAAATACTTTTGGCTTAATCAAGGTCACTGATCTAAGATTCTACATGTCACGGAAGACCATCCATCAAAAGGAATATTCCTTCAGGGTTCTTTTTGAGTAAATTTCACTATGGCACTAATAGCTATACTAGCAAAAGATATTTAAGTGCTGCCTTGAAATGGCATTTATTTTTACTGCACATTCATAGTACAAAACCGACAATCAGTTTTGTGGAAAAAGGAAAAAGTTAATTTATCCATACTTCATTTTTCCTCATTTAAAATAAGGAGATAATTAATAGCGAAGCACGCCATGAAGCATTCAGAAATCTCTGGATGGAGGGTAAAAGCCAAGTTTTATTACCCAAAAGGGCAGGTTGGCTGAGGAGTGGAGGCTGGGCGCATCACGTCAGCAAATGGTTACTGCAAAGCTACCACGCTTGCACAATACCAGGGATGTTTATTAGCTTGCTTCCTCGAACGAGCAGTTTAGGCCATTTGCAGAGATGAAAGCAGGTCTTTATATCCACTCTATGAAATCATGACTCCCACTGCGCATTCTAGGCCAGTGGGTACCCACAAAGGCCATACCTGTAATCGCAGAGCTTAGGTTGACTGCCGCACTGCTGCTTGCAAACCACACAGTAACTGCACAGGGGTACGTTGCCGCGGATCCAGTGATGGGGCATGGCGTCCAGGGCCTTGCTGTCGTTCTTGAGCATGATCTCCTTGCACTGGAAGCGCTTGTCAGCCTTCTTGAGGCAGCCCTCGTCCACGCGGAGCCCGCAGCAGTCGCAGAAGGCGCCCTGCAGAATGTGCTGCGCGCACACGCAGCAGTAGGTGGGCTGGCTGAACAGGTCCGTGTCGTGCCACCCGTGCTTGCTCTTGCGGAAGATGTCCCTGCGGTGCAGCTGCCGGCGCGACCGCTGGAGGCTACACCAGAAGGTGATGAACACCGGCAGCAGCACCGAGCACAGCGTCCACAGGACCAGGTGCCCGTCCGCAAACAGGCCCTGGGAGGGCGGGCCCAGCGCCGGCCGCCTCTCCCCTTCCATCTTCTCCAGGGACGGCGTCCACCTAGGAAAGAAACAGGCAGGGTCCACTCCAGGCTCGCTGTCCCCTCCCCGCCCTCCTTCGTGCCCCTCACCGGCTAAGGCGGGCGCCCTCCGCGCAGGTGGCTGCGCGCTCTCCCCGGGCGGGCACGCGCGTCGCCTCCCGCTCGCCCACCGCACACCTGCGGGCCGGGGGGCGGCGTCCGGCCGTCGCAGGCCCGTCCCCTCCCTCCGTCCTTCCTCGGCCCCGTTACGGGAGAACGTGCGGGAGCCCGAGGCTGCCGCCGCCTCCGCACCTCACCGCCGGGCTGACCCGGGGAAGCGCGCCACACGCAGCCACAGGCTGCCCTCCGCGGAAAGGCCGGCGTCCGCAACCGTCAGCCCGGCCTCGGCCCCGCACTCCCCTCCCGGGGGCTCCCCGCCGCTGCGGACTCGGCGCGCGGCCTCCGCCAGGGCCCCGCGCGCACTCACGCGCGGCCCGGCGCCCGGCCCCTCTCGCGAGGCCTCCGGAGACCCGCGCCTCAGCCCTGGCCGCCCTTGGGCCCTACCTCAAGAGCTGGGCGGAGGGGCGGCTCTCCGCCGGACCTCCCGCCGCCCTCGCGCCGCTGAAGCCCGACGCCGGGGCCTGCGGCGGCGACCAGGCCGCGCGTGCAGAGCGCGGAGGCGCGAGCTGCACGCGCGCCGAGCCGGGCGGCCGGGGGCGGGGCCTACGGGGGCGAGCCCCGCGGATGGGCGGGGCGGAGGTGTGAGGAGGGGAGGAAAAGCCGCCAGGCTGAGGGGGCGGGGCCGTAGAAGATGGAGACGATAGAAGGGGTGGGACACTGGAGTGGGGGCGTGGCCTAGGGAAAACGGGGACGGAGTAATGGGCGAGTTTAGAAAGGTTGGTTGCGTGAATGCTGTGGATTTATAATCGTAGAAGGTTCTAGAAGGAATGATTTACAGTATGTGTTAAGCTTAATCTATGACCTTCAACCTCCCCTCTTCCTCACCGTCTGGTGGAGGTGGGCACCGGCAGGGTTTTGTATGTTGGAAGGGAGAAAACTGGCAGTTTGGAGAGTTTTATACACCAGGGAATGGGACGGTTCAGAGCAAACACTGATAAATGTTACCTGCGCTCTTGCTAGTTATTTATTAAACACGTATGGGCCATGTACTTAGTGTGTGCCAGGCTCTGTACAGGGAATCCCAGCTCTTACAGAGCACCAGGCCTGGTGAAACGTGCCTAACGAGAAGCATTATTTTCTAGCACTGTTTGTGATGGTTTAGTGCAGAGGTCCCCAACTCTTTTGGGGGACCAGTTTCATGGAAGACAATTTTTCTGCGAACTGGGGCGGAAGATGGTTTCGGAATGATTCAAGCACATTACATTTATTGTGCACTTTATTTCTATTATTATTACATTATAATATATGATGAAATACACAACTCACCATAATGCTGAATCTAATGCTGCTGATCTGACAGGAGGCAGAGCTCAGACAGTGATGCAAGCCATGGGGAGCGGCTGTAAATACAGATGAAGCTCCACTCGCTCTGGTTCCTAACAGGCCACGAATGGGTCCTGGTCTACGGCTGGGGGGTTGGGGACTGCAGGCTTAGTGCACCCCAGTGTCCGTCTGTGCACTTGCTAGGCACCATGCTAATTTATCATCCCCATTTTACAGATGAGGAAAACCAAGGCACAGAGAGGTTGAGAAACAGACTTCATATCACACAGCCAATGCTGGGACTGAGATCACTTTGTTTTAACTTGATCATCCAAGTCAGCTTCATGCTAAATTAAGCCATCAAAGAGAGAGTTTCTCTTATTTTGTTTCTTCTCTGAGAACCTTGCCCTGGGGATGTTGTGAAAATGCACATTCTGATTTCCTTTCCCAGGGAAGAGGCCTGAGAATCTGCATTTCTAATAAGCTCCCAGGTGATGTTGCTGCTGGTTCCAGGACCACCATTGAATACTGAGGCTGAAGTGTGTAACAGTCTGGATTATGAAGACTGACAGGGTAGCGTGGTATAATGGAAAGAGCGTTATATGGGATTGCGAGACCTGGGAATAGATCCTGGACTTCACACGTTTGTGTCCTTTTGTGCTCATCAGTTCACCTCTCTGGGCCTCAGGTTTCTCATCTGTAACAACGGAGGTTCCAGGTATGTCGAAAGCATCCCTTCTGCTCTGATAGCCTGTGCTATGTGGAAACAGCATTGTCTTTTATGAATCCTGGCTGATGCAGAACTCTGAAACCAGTTTAAATTTGTAAAAGTAACTTTTAAAAAGTAAAAGTTTTTTTCATTCCCATTATAGAGTATTTGGAAAATACAGAAAATTAAAAACAAAGAAAAAAAGAATTATCCGTATTTCACCCTGAAAACAACCTGTGTTTGAACATTTTGGTCTATTTTCTTCCATTATTTTCTATGGAAGCAGTGTTTTTTTTTTTTTTTTTGTATACGTACTTTTGATGACGTGGTAGATATATATTCTCTATCTGGCTCTTTTTCATTTTAGCATTATAAAATAACTTTTACATGTTTTTAAAAAGTCATATTTAAATGGCTACATTATATTCCAATCTATAAATACAGCTCACAGTTTGTGTAACCTTACTTTTGTTGTTGGCTATTTAAGTTGTTTCTAATATTGTGCTATTATAAAAAATTCCTCTGTTTAGGGTTATTTCCTTAGATTCTCACATTTAGCTAAGGAACGTGAAAAGTTCAAGGCTTATGGGAAAATTTTTAAGCATAATAGTCTCTCTTTGCTGAGTCAAAAATCATCTGGAAAATTTACCTGTATAGAGTCAGATTAATGGAAATTACCACATCTGAGGAAATACAATCTTATTTAACTAAAAGCAAAAATAATAATAATAACTATTATAGCCAACTTGTGCTGACTGGTTAGTGGATCCTACTCACTGTGCTAAGTTCATCATCCTTATTTTACAGAGGAAGAAAACCTGCTTGATATTACACAGCCAGGAGTCAACTGAGTTGGTGCTTTGAAGTCAGGTTTATTGATGGCAAAGACTGTGATGCTCTTAACCATGTTAAGGTGTCTTGGGGTGTGGTTTTTGGACCACCTGCATCAGCATCATTTAAAAAATGTGGATTCTCTGGTCCTGACTAGGTCTCCTGAATCAGAATTGTAGTGGAGTAGGAATTTTCCTTCTTAATTAACAAGTTCCCCAGGTAATTCTTTTATTTATTTACTCAATTTTTAAATTAAATTTTGAAATGTATCACACATAGAGAAAAGTTTATAAAACATATACACAGTTTAAAAATTAATAAACTCTTGTGTACTCACTGCCCAGGTTTACATGTTGAACATCAGGGGGCTCTCATGTGCCCACCTGATTGCTACCCCTCTTTCCCCGTCAGAGGGAACTACTACCCTAAGGCTGTCTTCATTTCTTTGCTTTTCTTTGTAGTTTTACCATCCCTGAGAGCATCTCTAAACAATATAGGTTTGTTTTGAAAGCCTGAAAACAAGCCCAAACCTGGACCTGCTGGGAAATAGCAGTAAAGCCACTGATAAGTGAAGCTTCCCAGGAGGAGGTAAGCTGGACAGTGTCTCTGGGACAGAGTCTGGATTCAGCTTCCCTGAGAAGATCCCACCTCAGGAAATCACCAGGAGGATATTGGAGCAGAGCTGTGGTTTGAACATCTGGCAAAAATATGGCTGGCGAGGAGAGGGGCTGCTTTCTGTATTTGCCTCTCAGCTCATCAGGGCCTCCTTCAAGGTTAACACAGAATGTTTCTCAGGGAGACTTGAGTGTCTTCAGCTCATCCAGGAAATGGGGCATGGGAACAGAGGAATGGGAGAGCAGGGATCCCATCAGGTCATTGTCTTAGTCCATTTTCTGTTGTTATAACAGAATACTTGGGACTGGGTATTTGGCTCACACTTCTGGAGGCTGAGAAGTCCAAGGACGTGGCAGCAGCTTCTGGCAAGGACTTTTGTACTGCATCATAACCTGGAGGAGAGGCAGAAGAGTAAGCTGGCCAACACCTGCATAGGAGACCACAAGAACAAGCCAAGCTTGCTTTTATAAACACCCTGCACTCCCCAGAACTAACTCCTGTGAGAACCCATTCCCAAGATAACTGCCTTAGTCCATTCAGGAGGGTGGGGTCCCCTTCATCTGATCACCTTTTGAAGGCCCCACTGCCCAATACCATCAGTGGCAATTAAATTTCAACATGAGTTTTGGCAGGGACACTCCAACCATGGCAATCGTGAAGATAAACAAACTACAAATATGCTTCTGCAGCAGGCTCAGTAGGCAGGCTGTCCTCAGATTGGCTTCTTTCCCTGCGTCGTATGCGTTTAAGCTTCCTGCATGTCTTTTCATGGCCTGATAGCTTATTTTTTTTTTTTTTAGTTTTGAATAATATTCTGTTGTCTGGTTATGCCACAGTTTATTTATCCATTCACCTCTTGAAGGACATCGGGGTTGCTTCCAAGTTTTGACAAATATGAATAATGTTGCTATAAATATCTAAATGCAGGTTTTTGTGTTGATATGAGTTTTCAAGTTTTTGGGTAAATGTTCTCTCATCAAAAAATATTTTTTCTCTCTTTTTTAAAAATCTCACTCTCATTTTTGCTTTATTTTTCTGAAAGATTTCCTTAGTGTTAGCCTTAAATTTTTTATTTGAGCTTTTAATTTCTGCTGTTATGTTTGTTAATTTTTTTTGTTAATTTATTTTCTAAATATTTCTTTTTTAAAATAGCATCTTGTTCACATGTCATGGAAGCAAAAATTTTCTCTTATCTCAGAGGATATGAGTGTTATTTGCTTATTTTCTTTAATTGCATGGTCTCTGATTGCCCAGGTTGCTTTTTCTTTTATTTCTTTTTTTTAAAAACTTGTCTATACATCTTCATCAGAGACTTTCTAAATGTCTGGTGAACCTCAGGTGATTCTTTTTCTTTTTGAGACAGGGTGCTATTGCCTGAGTTAGAGTGCAGTTTCATCATCATAGCTCACTGCAACCTCAAACTCCTGGGCTCAAGTGATCCTCCTGTCTCAGCCTCTTGAGTAGCTGGAACTACATATATGCACCACCAGGCTTGACTAATTTTTCAAAGTTTTTTTATAGAGACAGGAGTCTCACTATGTAGCCCATGCTGGTCTCGAACTCCTGGTTTCAAGCAATCCTACTGCTTCGTCTTCTCCAAAGTGCTGAGATTACAGGCATAAGCCACTGTGCTGGGGCCTTCAGGTGATTCTTATGTACCTTAAGGTTTGAGAACTACTGCTAGAGAGTCTCCTAATCTCTCTGAAGCTTTGTTATCCCAACTGAGATCCCACAGAGAAAAACAAAACATTTCAGTATTTTTTTTTCCCCCAAAAGAAGTAGAGCTTTTTCTCTTCCAGTTAAAGGCCCAGCGTTTTTCCTGAATGAAATGTCATGTGACAGTAGCCTTAGAAGTGGTTTCACAAATTATTCCGTGCACAGTCCACTCCCTAGTATGTTTATTTGTACCCATCTATACTCCTAAGCCTCTGCCAATGGTCCTTTCATTCCTGTTGAGGTTGGCGAGAAGCCTGGCACTGGCCATCGGGAACCTGGCACTGACCTTGGTGTCCTCACCTGCTGGGCAGCCGTAAGTTGAGGCCAGTGTCCTGGACCCGGAGCAGAAATTGTAGTCCACTTGTAGAAGCAGGCAGCAGTCAGGAAAGGCCTCTGCCTAAGGCCAAGGCATCTTACCATTGTATTGCTGCTTCCGACAGGAAGGGGTCTGTGTGTGTGTAAATGCTGGGGATGCGTAAGGGCAAGCCAGGAGCATGGGGTGTGGACACAGGAGGCAAATCATATTAAGAATGAACCATATTTTCTAATAAAATATTTTTATTTCAACTATATATAAAGTTGTATATCTTAATATGCATGTGATTAATCTCTCTACCTTTGGTCATTCAAAAACTTTTTAGACTTTCTATTGTGTGTCCAAGAATAGGGTGCATATGCAAATATAAATAAGGGTGATTTGCATAGAGAAGGGGGAAAAATAATAATAATAGTTTCCAAGTATTAGGCTTTTACTATCTATCAATATATGTACTATCTCTTCTAAGTCTCAAAACAACCTATGAGATGAGTTTTGTTATAATTTTTATTAGGTTATTAAATATGAAATGTCTGATTTCAAATCAAGAGTTTAGTTTATTATATCTCAAAGAAGAAGCAGTACAATTAATCAAAGTATGTGCCTAAACTATTGACACAGTTTCGCCATCTTAACGGTAGCTAATTTATGCCAGCAGCGAAGAAGCCTGGAGGGCGAGTGGCCATGAAATCTCAAAAGGTGTTTTCCAGTACTTGTTGAGAATTGAATATTTTCCCTTGCAAGAAGTGGTCCAAAGCCTGGAAGAAGTGATAGTCAGTTGGTGCAAGGTCTGGTGAATACAGTGGATGACAGAGAGTTTCCAAGTCAGGCTGCTTGCTATACAGGTTTCTGAGGCCACAGCATTCGATGAGGGCTTTCAAATAGTACATCAATTAAAATAGTAGGGAAATAGTTTTAGGTGCTGCAGTGCCATCTCTCTCCACCTCCGTCTACCTCCAATGGATTCACTGGGACCCCTGGCAACTTCTTGAGTAGTGAACCTTGGTTTGAGGGCCTTCATCTTGGTGGTGCCTGGTTCTGCTCTCTGCTTGCCCCCTTGTGGATTTATTGGGAATTGCGTCTTACACTGAGAGCCCTGCCAACTCACTAGTTATCTGTCACTGGGAATGGGGGTAGGGCGTAGAAAAGAATTCTTGACCTAGCGTGCAGTGGCTCACGCTTATAATCCTAACACTTTGGGAGGCTGTGGTGGAAAACCGCTTGAGGTTAGGAGTTTGAGAGCAGCCTGAGCAAGAGTGAGACCTGGTCTCTACCAAAAATAGAAAAAAGTAGCCAGGTGTGGTGGTGCATGCTTGTAGTCCCAGTTGCTTGGAGGCTGAGGCAAGAGTATCACTTGAGCCCAGGAGTTTGAGGTTGCAGTGAGCTATGATGATGCCCCTGCATTCTACCCGGGGCGACAAAGTGAGACTCTGTCTTTAAAAAAAAAAAAAAAGAAAAAAGAAAAAAGAATTCTCCCACCAGAGTGACACTCACAACAAGGGACCTTGCTTTTTCAGTTTTCCTATAGCACACCCCCCACCTTTGGGACAATATTTCCGGAGGCCAAGCTGAAGGGCATTTGAATGGCCCTTTCATTATCAGGCCTGAAGGGCCCTCTCCACCTGAGACTTCGCCCCAGCGTCCCAGGTTATGACATAGGTCTCGACTCTCCCAGTATCCCTTCTCCAGTCCACCAGCGCTTCCCTTATGCTTTTTGAAAAATTATAAAATAATACAAGCCTGGTTAGAGCTTACAGTCCAGTGGAGGAGGCAGATTTTAAAAAGTAAATAAATAAATAGGGTATTTATAAATGTGAGCGCTACGAGGTGGAGAGTAACGGTGGTGGTGTAGGCGGGGCAGGGAACTTTTATTAAGCAGACTGGTAAGGGCAGGCCTGTCTAAGTAGGAGAAAATTTCAAATTGAAAGCTGAAGGATGAGAAGGATCCAGTCATGAAAAAAGGAGATGAGGATTCTGACTTTGCTCTGAGCCTAGTGGGAAGATAAAGAAAGATGCTGGCTCCTTAACCTTTTCTACTTTAAAAAATGTGGTTACTAGAAAAAATTTAAATTACATATGTGGCTCATGTTATTGGGCAGAGCTGATACAGACAAAAGTTATTAAATTAAAAAAATATATATATATTGAGACAGTGTCTCACTCTGTTGCCCAGATTGAAGTGCAGTGGCACGATCATAGCTCACTGTAACTTGGAATTCCTGGGTTCAGGTGATCCCCTGCCTCAGCCTCCCAAGTCACTAGGACTATAGACATGCATCACCATGCCCAACTAATTAAAAAAAATTTTTTTTTTTAGAGATGGGGTCTCAATATGTTGCTCAGACTGGTTTCAAACTCCTGACCTCAAGTGATCCTCCTGCCTTGGCCTCTGAAAGTGCTGGGATTATAGGCATAAACCACTGCACCTGGTCTAAAAAATATTTTTATAGTAAATTTACATTGGCTACATTAGACATTTCTAGCTAGGCATAGATTTTTTTCTTTTTTTTGGTACACAGAAGATGTTTATTTGACATAATAAAACAATACAGTTAGTGTTCTATCCAACCACAAAGAGCAAAAAGAATGAAAAATTTGAACTTCCACATACAAAATTCGAGATGTTTAGTGTGGCAAATATATATTTAAAAAATAATGCTCCTAAAATTCCTCAGTTATTGAAAACCACATGAAAACAGATAGATATCAATAGCAACAGAATGGATGAAACCAAACATCAAGTTTTGAACAAACTTTGCTAGTGATGCATGTTTTTTTTTCCTTCTCATTTACAATAGTCTCAAAATATCTTTATACCAACTGACGGGGCAGCACATTTAGGTGTAGTATCAGTTATACCACATTAGCATAAACTGGAACAGCTACAGATAGGGTATTGTTTTCTGTTGAGCTGGTAAAGTAACCACAGAAACATCAGATCATTTCTCTGAATGGAGAATTTTATCCAAATAAATGCCACATACCTTGCAGACATATTTTATAATATATTTAATAATTTCTTCATGTAACATTTATAGGTGATTTGAATTTAAAAGGACTTCAACTTCTTGAGATTTTTTCTTTTTTTTTTGTGACAGAGTCTCACACTGTTGCCCGGGCTAGAGTGAGTGCCATGGCGTCAGCCTAGCTCACAGCAACCTCAAACTCCTGGGCTCAAGCAATCCTTCTGCCTCAGCCTCCCAAGCAGCTGGGACTACAGGCAAGCGCCACCATGCCCGGCTAATATTTTCTATATATTTTTAGTTGGCCAATTAATTTCTTTCTATTTTTAGTAGAAACGGGGTCTCGCTCTTGCTCAGGCTGGTTTCGAACTCCTGACCTTGAGCAATCCACCAGCCTCGGCCTCCCAGAGTGCTAGGATTACAGGCGTGAGAGCTTCTTGAGATTTTATTGAATTTATAGAAATAACCTTAAGCCTGGAGCAAGGCTGTTGACAGTCTTACTTACAGCTTGCTGTGTGAGGTCCTATCAATGATGGAGGATGCCCCTGAGGTCCTCGGGTTTCATGGGAGGAGCACACACTCTAGGTGTGAAGACAGAAGACTCAGGCTCTACCTTAGCATCTGTAACATGTGAACTTGGACTTGACTTCACGTCTCTGAATCTTACTTTCCTTATTTGCAAAATGAAAGTGGATAATGATGAATAGTACTAGATGTCATGAGATTGATAGCTTTCCTCTTATCCTTTGTCACACCCTATAAGGTAGGTATGGTTATTTCTTTTCCTTGCAGAGGAGGAAACTGTTCAGAAAGGGCAAGTGACTTACCTAAGGTTACATTGGCAGAAAGAGGTGAAGCCAGGATTTGAACTCTGTTTTTTCTGGCTCCAAAATCAGCTGAAAAAAAAAAATTATTTTTTGTCCTTATCATGCCCCTTGTTAATTTTCCTGCTTCCCTCTGAAATTATTGGGAAGGTCAACTTGGATTGGTGAATGGGTTTTGGAAAAATGTCATAAAATATGCAAATGTAAGAGATTCTTAATCCTCAATGAAAAAGAAACATAAAATGAAGCTGTAGGTAAACACAAATGACTGTATAATATATATATATATCTGTTTACATGAAATGAATATCATGTGCTGCTTTTTTCAGATTCAAGCTCTGAAAGTCATATTACAAAGGGATAATTTCCTTCCTCAGGATGAAAATTTACAGGAATTCAGAGGAAAATATTTTAGCAGTCGTTACGAAAACACGCAGTCAGATACACTCAACATCATACGGCAAGTCCAGTTAGTTCGTCAAAGCACTAACAGACACTGGGCCCGACCTGGCTTTCATCGAGTATTAATAGGCTGGCTTGGTCTGAAGGATTCATTCCTCGGCGGGCGGAGAGAGGAACCAAAGCAGGATGAAGACATTGCTTGTGCTTGTGCTGTCTCTCACCTTGCTGATTTCCTTCCCAGGTGGGCATTTACTCCAAAACAGAGCCTGATTGTATGCTGACATGAGAAACCACAATAATGGTTTATTTGATATTTTAAAGTATTTTTTCATTTAAAACAATAGGTGGTATATAATATGAAGATATTTCAATGCTTTTTCTGTTTTCTGTAAGAGCAGCCTTCCAGAATTGCTATTATCCGGGATAAATTGTTAAAAAAAAAAAATCTTTAAAGGTATTTGTGCACTAATTCTCAAAGACGCTCATAAATCTTCAGCTTTACTTTCTTTTATTGTTCCTATAATATCACCAAAATTTGATATACTTTTATCATGATAATAGCTTTTAGAATTTGCCTGCGATTATCAAAACAATACAAGTTTATTATTGTAGTATCTTCTTTGAGGGGCTGTAATTTATCAAGTTTAACATAAGCTTATTGTCACCGGGCATCTTCCAGTAACAACTTTAAACTTGATTCAGTCTATTGAGGATTTAAAAAAATTCCACTAAAGCAAACTTAAAAAACACAGACCAGAGAACTGAGGAAAATATGTTTTTTTAAAAATGTACATGGTTGTTTTGGAAGAAAATATGTTTTAAAAAAATATTCATTAAATTAATACTCACCTTTAAAGGAATAGGTCATTGCAATCAGTAAGTATATTTAGGTTGTGCAGCTTTTTCTCTAAATTAACCATATTAGAAACAATTTAAAATTCCTCCCTGAACCCTCTGCAATGCCAAGTCCTTTGGGACAGGTCCCTGGGAAAGAACGTTAGTGTTTCAGCCAAAATTGAACTTGCAAATCCTTTGCCTCGGACTGTGGAGATGGAGTATGAGAGTCCTTAAAGCACCTTCCTGACTTTTCCAGAGGCCTCCCCGATTCTGAAGGAAAAGGAGGCCAAACAGCTCCTGAGATCCCGGAGACAGGACCGGCCCAGCAAACCCGGATTCCCGGATGAGCCAATGCGGGTGAGTGCTTGGCTCTGGCAATTTTAAGGAAAATACAATATTGGAATGCTCATTTATTGTAAAACCAAACTAGGTGTCGGTCCTAGCGTGGGCTGCTAGTTGGGCATCCTGTTAGAGTTTCAGGCATAAGGTACGTGCAATCTCACTCTTTTACCTCCTCGTTTTCTCTTCTGGAGGTGCCAGCCCGACTGACCTGTTGTGAACACAGTGAGTATACGGTAGAAACAGTGGGGCTGACGGCAGGAGCCCCAGAGTCCTAATGGACAGCTGAGTGTCACCCCTGACCTGGCTGCTGGGGAGCTGTTCCCTTTAGCTGAGGCCAAGCCCATCTTCTCTCTCTTCCCTTGGGCCCCGGGAAGCCTGGACCAGGGATAGTCTGTCTGGGCAGGCAGAATCTCTGTCCCAGCTGCCTGTGAGATCCTGCCCTGATCTCGTCCCTCTGATTTTGGTCTCTGGTCTCAGCTCTGCCTTGTGGGTTCATGGTGTCCACCTGCCCAGTCTTTCTGAACTGGGCACCCTCTCCTGACTTCATTTTGTGAGTCTGGTGGATGCTACTAGACCTGGACCCAGTTCAGGCTGTGCTTGGCTCCTCCTGTGGCTAAAGTAGTTACTGACTTTTGTGGTATTTTTGCCCTACCCAGGTGAAGGTAAGTAGCAGTGACCCAGTAAAGTTAGAGTGTCTGTGGTCCAGGCTGGTCTCCCATCCTGGCCCCTTGGGCTGGGCACCACGCTCTTTCTCTCTTCTCTGCTTCTCCGTGTCAAGGCCCCGAAGGATCTGCAACAGCATTTACCGCCAGTCACTGCAAAATCATGCGCATCATTGGATTATTTCATTTAAAAGGCTCTTGTTAAGCTGCAGTATTGCACGGTGATGAAGAGTGCTGGCTCTGGGCTCGGACTGGTTTGAATCTCCCATTTTCTAACTCTGCAACCTTGGGGAAATTCCTCGCATTTCTATACTTCAGTACTCTCATCTATAACATGGGGATAATAAGTATTATTACTTATGTTACTATAGCATTATTATTGTAAATAATAATACAAAGTTATAATTTTATGAGGCTAAAATAAAATAATTCATAGTAAAGCCCTTGGAACGGTACTCAGCAAATGGTAACGACTTTGCTTTAAGTACCAGGTACCCGGCTAGGGGCGGAGGCTGTGCAGTGGGTTGCCTGCGTTTCTGCTCAGAGGCTGTGGTGGAGACGGAAGTAAGCAGATGGCTGCCATACAGTGTGACAAAAATGAATCCCCTTCAGGCTATTAAGGGTGGGTGTGGCTTTTTTGGAAGAAGAAGAAAAATAAGAGGTGGCTCAGAATATCCGGGTGCAGGGTAGGAGGGGACTGGGAGGGGGGCAGCGGCAGGATTGAGAAGGGTTTGAGAACCTTGGGCTTCATCTTGTGTTCTGTTGAGAGCGTCTGAAGGATTTTTCAAATGGGGGAGTACAGATCTGGGCTTTAGATAGATGGTTCTAGAAGCAGTTAGAGGAGAAGAGGCCCATGATTAAAGTCTGGGCACACCCACACTCAGAGGTGGACAGAGGAGGAAGAGGAGCCCCAGAGGGACTGAGGAGGAACGTGGAGAGATATGGAGAGAAGCTGGGGATGGGAGGGCAGAGCAAAGGGGCAGAGGTGAGGAAGGAGCGTGGGTGGAGGTGAGGGGCAGCGTGGGCACGACGGCCACAGGAGGAGGATGCCTGGAGGAGGTGTCCCGTGAGGGGTGCTCTAACTGGCCCCCATGTGCTTTCAGCATGATGTGTGGAGGGGCCATTTCCAAGGCTCTCTCTTGGGGACCCGCGGGGAGTAAGGGCTTGTCACAGGCCCCCGTAGCAGGTGCTCCTGCTCCAGGCACACAGGAGGCAGCTCTATCGGATTCCCGAGCCTGCCACCTGACGTTCTCTCTGCCAGCATCTGCACCTGGCTCTTTTGAACTGTGATCTCAGAGTAACGGCTTTTGCTGGAAATGAAGGTGCCATGGGCATCAGTCAGCAGGTGGTTTGGACCTTGCAGTCTGGCTTCCTGCCTCCAGCCCTTCCCCCACCGTCCCTTTGCCAGCCTGCATGCCGTGCTAGACTTTGTGCCTAAAACCCTGCTTTGTGTGATCCTACCCCTGCTCAAAACTTCCAAAAACTCCATCTGCCTTTTTCTGGCTGTGGTCATCACCTCCCTTAATCTTTGACAACTGTCTGCTTGCCTCCAACTTTGCTGTTTACTATTTGGAAAAGAGGTCATGTGACTTACCCTTGACATGTGAAATAAATATGCACTCAATTATTTGGTGGCTGGTCTACACCCGTAGTTCTCATCCAGGGGGGATTTTGCTTCCCCATCCCTAGGGACATTGGACAATGTTTGGAGTCATTTTTGGTTGTTACAACTGTCGGGAGGGGGTGCTATTGGCATCAGCAGGTAGAGGCCATGGATGCTGCTACACATCCTGCTATGCACAGGGCAGCCCCCACGACATAGAATTATCTGGCCCAAAATGTCAGTAGTGCCGAGAGTGAGGAACCCAGTTTACATAATGCCAAGTAGCCTCTTTCTTGCTCACCATGTATCACGCTGTCTCTCTCATTCATGTTTACAATTACACTCAGTCACACACACACAGAATTGGTTGAATCAGCAAGTTGTTTCTGGTGTCATATTTTTCTAGGTATGTGTTTTTTAACGTCAGCTGCATACTGGAACTGCTTGGGGAATTTACCATTCTGATGCCTGGGTCCCAGTCCCGGAGTGGGGGTCTGGGGTGTTGCCTAGATGTGAGGGGTGGGGTTAAAGCCCCCCATGGTGCCAGTGTGCAGCTGAGGCTGAGAGTGTGTGTGGGGCCTTCTGGGAGAAACCAGCCATGTGTGAAACCAGCGTCCTGTGGTCTAGTTGTGAACACAAAAGCATTTAGAAAGTAGCTAAATGAAGAGTAAGTATCTTAGATGTTTAGACCCAGTTTAGACAGAGAGAGTGAGGGAGTCAAGTGGTGGGTGCTGATCAAGATGAACCCTCAATTAAACTTTGCATTGACTGTGCCTTACCAGGTACCAGGCCCTGAGGATGAGAGATGAGCTAGACATTCTTCATTCAAGGTGCCTATTGTGTGAGATGGAGCCAGAGCATGCCAACGTGATCTGGGCCCTCTAACAGGGCTATCTGGTCCAACAGACTGTGGATCTGAGAAACAGAGCCTTGAACTCCAACTGGAAGGAGGAGGGAGGCTGGGAAGGCTTCCCAGAGGAGGTGTCCACCCAGCTGAGGCTTGAAGGATGAGAAGGAGTTTTCAGGCAGTGTAGGGGGTGGAGGAGAGGTGGGAAGAATATTTCACCCAGCCCAATTCCATTCCATATTCTGCCTTAGCTAGTTGTGGACTTCGGGCTTTGGATGTTGGGTAAGTCATTTCCTCTTTTGGGAGCCTAGCCTTCTCATCCATAAAACGCAGAGTTCGGCTGGAATCTGGCTTAGAAGGTGCATTCCAGGTCTCATATTGTAGGGTTCTGGGTAGAGTTTTGGTGCTGACACAGGCTTCCTGGTGCCAGTCTGCAACTTGGAGGACACATACACATACCCTCATACGTCCCACTCACACCCCCCTCAGATGCTCCCTCGCAGGGGCGTCACGCGTGGCCATGAGAGCTGCCAGACGACTCCATCTTCACGGGATGGGAACGAAGGAGTTACGGGTCAAAGGACACCTCAGCCCTGGGGACCACACCCTCCTGCTCTCTACCTTTAGCCAAGACCACCTCCCACCCTCCTTCTGGACGTGAGCTGAGAACCTCTGCTCGCAGATGTCCCCCTGCCAGGGAAGAGGGCAGGAGGGACACACCGTCCTGGTGATTTGGGATCGTCAACACTGTGTGTGCGGGGTATGTGTGAGAGCGTGGCACAAGTAAGCACAGGATTGTGTAAGGGCGTGTGTCAGGGTGTGTGTGAGGGTTGTGTGGGGGCATGTGTCAGCGGTGTGTGTCGGGTGTGTCAGGGTGTGTGTAAGGGTGTGCGTGTGATGGTGTGTGTGAGAAGGGTCTGTGTGAGGGGTGTGTACAAGGATGTGTGTAATGGTGTGTGTGTAATGGTGTGTGTGTGAAGGGTGTGTATCAGGGTGTTTGTGAGGGATGTGTGGGTTTTGAAAAGGCCTTGCCAAGTATTTTTGTATCTCTGGGTTCTGTGGTGTGGTGGGGGCTGGCAGTGGAAGGTTGTCCTGGGGCTGGGGGCCTTTGGACGTCACAGCAGCAGGCGCCATCAAGGGCTTTTAAGCAGGGGAATGATGTGACTCGATCTGTTCCCAGGAGCCCTTTGGAGTCAGCACGCAGCGCCTCTGAGATGCTGGCCTTCAGACACTGTACATGGGAAATGGGCAGTGACAGTTTTGGATGAGTCACTGCAGCTCCTTGCCATGGTGCCGAGCACACACACAGGTGGACTTGGGCAAGCGCGTGGAGTCAGTGGGCTCTGGGGCACGCGGGTGCCCTTGGGAGCGGAGCCCCGAGACTCGGGTGCTCACCATTCACTCTAAACACCGAGCGATGGGACTCCTCAGGTTATTTTATTTTGCGTCTCCCCACTAAGGGACTGTAAAAAGAAAAGCCTTTCAGGGAGGGGAGAGGCCACGGATGAGCGTAAACAAGCGGTGCTTCGGGGAGGTGTTAAGGATTCAACATGAAAACAAGCACGAAGATTTGCGCAAGTCTCCCCGTGAAAATCTATGGAGCCGTGTTTCTCTCAGCACTTGGCTTAAATATCGGCAGAGGTTGGCTTCTGCGGAATGACAGGCGTTTTGGAAACAGGTTCAGACAAGCCGTGCCTGTGCACACAGGGGCTTGGCTGTCTGACGTAGACCCTGGGGATCCAGTGAGACGTCCGTTCCTTTCTGACTGTGTGGTGGGAAGGACAGAAGGCTACTGAAGGGATCCCTGGGTGCCCCTGTGCCAGGATGGAGGACCAGCACAGACACCTGGGGTGGAGACACCCGCTGGAACCCTAGATAGAGGGAGGCAGATGGCTCTGGATAAGACAGTAGGAGGGATTTCGAATGTATGGAGGCAGTCGGGAGGAAGAGGATGAAAGACCCAGTATGAGAAGAGGGGTCAGAGAGACGGGGGTGGGGCAGGAGGGAAGGCGGGGCCTAAGGAGGGCACAACACCCAAGTTTCCTGCGGTAGGAACTGGCTGATACATTTCTTTTATGATGGTGCTTGATGTTGAGTTTGCACTTGTTTTCTGCTCCGTGCTATTATTACCCTCTGCTACCCTCAAGCCCTGGGAAAATTCTGCTACATGCAGCAACCTTAGCTTAGCGGTTCTTTGGAGGGGGGATGGCAGATGGCAGGGGTGTGTTGTGTGGGGTGACAGTGGCTGGCAGGAGAGGAAGGGAGTCGCTAGAGTCTGGAAGCTGCAGCAGCAGAGAAACTGGTTATGAGACGAATTCAGGATAAATATACCTCCAGATCTTCAGAGATTTTGGAGAGTAGAGTTCTAGGCTAAACAGGAATGGGATGGACACTCCCCAAGGCTGGAATTTGCTTGGGCACATCCCTTCCGGAGGGTGTAGGTTTCAGCTGAACTGGCTTTCTACTTTAGACAAAGTGGCCCAGTCATGTCAGAGCGCTCGTGGGAACAGGGAAGCCTCCAGATCCTGCTGGAGAAAGGATGATCTGCTTGGAGAGAAATTGACGAAGATAGTGCTGTGGGAAAAGAAGGACTGGGTGTGCAAACGTATTCTGAGCTTTCCCTGGAACGTTTCCCCAGCGATGAGTGTGCTTGGGTTGATTTTCAGGATTGTGGTCTGAACTCCGGCTACTCAAAATGTGGTCCCTAACCTGGCGGCACAAGCTTCACCTGGGAGCCTGTCAGGCATGCGGAACCTGGGCTCCTCCCCATACTGCCCCAAGGTGAATCTGCGCCTCTGCAGACCCAGGGTGATCCCTGTGCACGTTCTAGTTAAGAAGCGCTGCCCTTAGAGGATTGCAAAGGTAGCGACTGCAAAGGCAGCTCCCTCTCTGTTCCTGGCGTCCTGGGACTAGGAGCCAGTCCGTGTTTGTTTTGTTTTGACACAGTTGATCTCTCTTCCTTCTTTCTGGGCACTCTGCTCACTTGGTTTCCATTCTTCCAGGACGCTCACCCTCGGCTTCTCCTCCTTTCTCAGCCCCTGTTGCTAGGTTTTCTTAGGATTCTTAGCCTCTGACAGTCACTTAGATATTGGAGCATCCCAGAGCTCTGCCCTCTGCACCCTCTGCTCCTGCGGCTTTAAATCTCACCTCTATGCTGATGGCTGCATTCTTGTATCCCCAGCCTGACCTCTCCCTGGGAGCCTCAGACTCATGCATATGAATGTCCGCTCCACTGTTTGTTCTCGAATATTTAATGGGCATCTCAGATCTACCAGCCCCAAACACAATTCCTGACTTTACTCCACAATGGCTCCTGTCCTTATCTTCCACATCAGGGTAAATGGGATCACCCCCAAACCCAGAACATGACCACTTCTCACCCTCTACCGCCTCTGCCACCACTATTGTCCTTAGAGAAGAGTAAGAGATAATGTCTTACCCTGATTCTCTACTTCCTCTCTTGCTCTCAACAGAGCAGCCAGAGTCATTTCTTAAAAGTATAAACCAGATCCTGTCCCTTCCTCGCTCAAAACCTGCTGATGACTTCCTGTGGTACTCTGGATAAAACCCACTGTTGCGGGCACTCTTTGTTGTTTCTTGGCTTGTAGCTCCATTACTCCCAGCTCTGTGTCTGTGGTCACGGGGCCCTCTTCCTTGTGTGGCCCTGTGTCCAAATTTCTCTTTTCTTATAAGGACACTAGTTGTTGGATTTAGGACCCACCGTAATCCAGTATGACCTTCTTTTAAATTGATAACATCTGCAAAGACCCTGTTTTCAAATAATGCCACATTCCCAGGTTCCAAGTGGACATGAATTTTGGGAGGACACTATTCAAACACTCGGTTTTTTATTTTTAGTAACCATATGTAGGATTTCCTCCAAAACAACCCAGGAAAGTGGTAAAGAGTGAGGCAGAAATTGCCTTGTCTGTCTGAATCCAGCTCACCACTTCCTGCCTATCCCACCTTGGCCCAATTGCTTCAACTCTTTTAAGTCTCAGTCTTCTCATCTATAAAATGGGGTTTAATAATAAGACCTGCCTAATAGTCTTACTATGAGGATGCAATGAGAGAATGCATGCAAAGTGCTTGGCACAGTGCCTGCCATTCAGTAACAATATTAGCTCTCAGTCTTTTCCTTTAAAAAAAAGTAGCAGCTTAATAAATACTTAGCATGCCCAACCCCTTGCCATGTGATGCCCTGTGCCACCTCAGAACTCTGCAGAGAGTCCCTACCAGCAAGAAGGCCCTCACCAGATGCACCCTCTTGACCTTGGACTTCCCAGCCTCCAAACTGCAAGAAATAAATTTCAATTTTTCTGAATTAAAAAAATGCTTCTTAAAATATAACAAAATGAAAACCTCCATGGCTCCTCACTGCTTATAAGATAAAGGCCAAATGTCTTAGCCTAGAGACACATGGGCCCCAAGCCATCACTGTGTTTATAGACACTCCTCCAAGGCAATGTATGCTCCAACCACCCAGGACTTCTCATTGCTTTTCAAATGAGGTCTCTTTCTCGGCACCTTTTCGCAAATGGTTCCCTTCGCCTGTAATAACTTTCTCCCTTCTCTCTGCCTGGTGCCTTCCTCTTCATTCTCAATCTCTCTGAGCTGGTCCTGCCCTTTTAGTACTCGCACACAAAACAATACCATCTGCAGTGTTGTACAAGTGCATCTAAATGCATGAACATTTTTAGAAAAAGGCCTAGAAAGTTAATCAGTTGACTGTTAATTTTATCTTCTCATTGAGAAGACTAGGACTGCAGATGGTGATCTAGCAAACTTTGTATTTGATGTTTGAATTTTAAATGATGCTAATTACTTGTGTAACTAAAAAGATTTAAACCATTCACATTTACTATTGAAAAATTGAAAACCAAGGAAGAGTCAAAAGAAGAAAGGAAAATCAGCAGTAGTCCTGCTCTTTCTCCTTAAAGGCAGCATGGACATTTAAAAATGTATTTCTTTCTAGTCTTTTATGTGTATATTTTTAAAAAAGTGTATCTACAATTCTGTATCCTGGTTTTTCTCTTAAGATCATAACATACACATTTCCTCCTATTGTTATAAACTCTTTGTAACCATAATGTTTCTGAATTATACTCTTTTGTTAGATAGTTGAATCATTTCCAGTATTTTTCCATTATAAACAAGATGCTGGACATTTTAAAGCATAAAGTGCTTTTAATATATTAAATTATTTCCTGCAGGTATAGTCCAAGAAAATAAAATGCTGGATTTAAGGATATAAATATTTTTAAAGCTTTTAGTATGTATTATTGAATTACTTTCCAAAAGCATTTTACCAATATCTGTTCTTGTCTTCCAAGAGAGTATTCCAGTGGAGGTTTTAAGGTAAAAATATGGTGGGAGCTTGATTACGGTGGCTTAAATCGGAGACTGACTAGTGGCTATTGCCAGGGCGGGAGGAGCAGGTGCAGTGAGGGAGGATTAGGAATAAAGATGACTTGTAGGGCTTTGTGTGGACAACTTAGTGCCATCCATTGGCATTGGAGATCTATGAAGAGACGCAGCGTATGTGGGATGATGGTGCATTTCAAGTTCTTCTCCCATGGCACCTGCCTTTATGTTTGTTTCTCCTGCTCATCTTCCTGGTTAAGAGACTCACCTTGAATTATGCCCTTTTTGAGAGGCCTTCCTGATGCTTCTCCCCTCCCCAGCGAATCAGAGCATCCCCCTAGCATAGCACTTGCAGCACGAGATTGCTATTTTTGACTTTTTAATGTCTCTCCTTGTAGACTGTTCTAAATTGAGGAGATGGACTATTAGTTTCAATTCTGGGTCCCCAGCACCAAGCACAGTACAGCACTGGCATTTAGTAAATGCTCATTACTTATTTCCATTCCTTTCTTTGCCTGCCCTGAGGGGAGTTGTTTTGTGGGCTATAACTCTGCTGTGGAACCTGGAGGTTATTTCAAAGAACTCTTTTCTATTGCTTCACTTAAACTCATTAAATTTCTCTTAATCTTCTCAGATTTTAGGGAAGAAATTGTTTGCCAATCGCTGGGGGCGGGAGCCATGGATATTCTTTAAAAAGATGACATTCAAGCTGAAATGATGTCTTTTGTGATTGTATTTGTAAGCACCTGCGTACCTTGGGAGTACGCCTTTCTAGGAAGTGTTCCATTTTGGCCTGTGATCCTTTAAGGAATGTTCTTGTTGGGCAAGTATAAATCATTTTAGCTTTATTGTAAGTGGACTTTGTAAAATATACCTTCTTGTTTAGCCCCTTGAGAAATGTATGTAGTAACTCCATTACCCTTTTGCTCCTCATGGTCTCAAAGCCTAGTTGAGAGTGAGGGATGTGAATTGCTCTCAGTGCTGATCGGTCTTCCTTTAGGGCTGAGTTTCCCAGTGGCCCCGTGCAGTTAAGTTCTGAGCCACCCTGCAGATCTATGTGATCACCTTGCTTTTCCTAACGAGCAAAATAATTTTTTCAAATGTTGATGGATTTTATTTCTGTAAAAATGTCACGAGAAGGATTTTGCCTTCTTGGCGAAAGTTCGTACCTTGATGCATTAACTGTCCACTTTATGATTCCCAGCTTAGATCAAGTTCCAGTGGGCATTTAATTTCATTATCACACCACTCCAGTGCCGTAATAAAGGACTACTTCCAATTTCTGCTCTGATTACTAAGAAATGTTTTGCTTAAATCATTACAGTTGGCATCTGACATGGGACGCAGATAATGGTTTTTGTTTTGCTTTAATTTTTTTCCCCCTTAAAGAAAGGAATCTAAAGAAATTAAGACTTATTTTCCATCTACCCCTTCTTTCTTGGGCCAGGAACATTTGAGATTATCATTAATGCTGGGTTGTTTCTAACTCAGCCAATGCAATTGTTGAATTTGTGGTTTTCGGCTGATTTGCAGTTTTGCCTTTTCATCTTTGACTAATGATTGCTGTTCGGCCTTTGTGGCATATTCATTTTCCTAACATTTTAAATAAATAGTGAAATGTCATGGAAACCAGTGCTGGTTTCTTTCTTGTTCTCTGTGTGTGTCTGTGTTGGTTGTTTTTCTTCGATGATGATTTCAGCTGCTGTTTAGGAGTATGAAATATATATTACTTTTTGATGCTTTTTATGCACATTTGGCCTGGATCATTATAATGAGCAGACTGGCACAGATGTCAAGGAAACTTCCAAGGAGGATTTAGTAAGATTATGGGAGAGAATAGTCATTTCATTTATTTATTTGCTCATTTATACATTTCTCTGGTGGGCTTATTGATAGCCTGCTGTGTGCCAAGCGCTAAGACATACTCTAGGTATACCTTGGTCACTGCCTTTGAAAAACTGGCTGGGTATGTGACCAAAAGGGGCAGGGATTAAATGAGGAAGGATGCAAATGAACATGTAATTATCAAAGGTGCTGCCTGTCAGTGGTGACATTTGTTAATATCAACAGTGAGCCCTCATCAGAAAAGTCTTTTTATATATTTTTTACATTTAAAAAAGTTTTTTTAGATACAGGGTCTCACTCTGTCACCCAGGCTGGAGTACAGTGGTGTGATCATAGCTCACCACAGCCTTGAACTCCTGGGATCAAGCGATCTTCCTGTGTGTACCACCACACCTGGCTAATTTTTAAAACACTTTTGTAGAGACAGGGTCTTGCTATGCTGACCAGGCTGGTCTCAAACTCTTGTCCTCAAGCGGTCCTCCTGCCTCGGCCTCCCAAAGGGCTGGGATTACAGGTGTGAGCCACTGCATCCAGCCCGAAAAGTCTAAGTATTAGGAAGCTATCGGCTTCATGGTAGCAGACGCAAGTTTTCCAAAGTTCTAATTTGCCCCTGAGAACTCGAATTTTATCATTTAGCAACAAATACTGTCAACTGTTTTCCTTGAGGTGACAGGCTCACTTTGTTCACTCTCAAGGTTTCTGCCAAACACTCATACGAGACCCAGCTAGTTCAATCCTTGACACTAACAGTTGTGCACCTGCTTTTCCTTTGACAACCCTTGCAGGTTGTCATGCAGCAGATAGACGTGCTGCCTGCATAGTCCCCGTTGGGCCACTCTCTACAGCTTCACCAGGGCGTTCTTCGGTGAAACTGGCATTTTGAGAATGTTTTATTTTTACTTTTGTAATTGGAACTGCGTGGTGGGAAGGGTATGAGGACCACGAGCACAGTTGGGTACCATTTAGCTTAGATTCCTGCAGAGGTGCCGGTCATTTCACCCACCGCTGCTTTGGCACTTCAGTGCAAACGCCAATATGGTGAGAGGGCAAAGAATGTCGGCGTATTATTCCGAAAAGAATACTATTCTCAAAACAGTTTTGTCCTCATGGGCCCCCGAGGGGTGCACAGAGCGTACTTTGAGGAATGCTGTTCTAGTCTTTTCTTCAATAAGCATTTCCTGAAAGCTTCCTGCATCCCAATTCGTGGGAAGGACGCTCCCCTCCACAACCTCCAAGTGTACTCCGAGCTTTCTTCTCTAATAGTAACCAAAATTAACAGCTTGCATTTATTGGATTCCTATTTCATGCCAGGAGTGGTGTGCCAAGCCCCCGTAGCATCGGGGAACCATCAGGAGCCTGGATAATGGAGGAGAGTTTATTAAAGAGATTTTTTACAAAGCTGTGGGGAGGATTACGGTAAACCAACAGGAAATGATGAAGTATCGGGGCTCACGACCCCCTAGGCATGAGGGGTAAGGGAAGCCATGCTTCCTGGAATTGGAGAGGGCACCCCAACCCCCTCAGAGCTGTGGCCAGTGGGACAGGGATGCGGCCAACTGCTAAGGTGAACTATGGAAATTCTTCAGAAAGATGACATTCAAGCTTAAATTATGTCTTTTGTGATTGTGTTCATACTCAGTGTGACTGTGACTCTTCAGGGATGAGCCAGCAGGGTGAATACCCTGGCTCCTCTCTCCTCCTCCTCTCTAATTTCCTGCTGGTGTGTCCTCGAGGAGAGGAAAGCCACAGGACAGGGGAGTCTGTGGTCACAGTTCATCTGGGTCACAGGGCCGGGTGCAAAAGGGGAGAGAATGGTTCTGGAAGGACAAATGCCAGCAACTTATTTGGCACAGAACTTAATTTGTATCATCTCATTTGCTCTTACTCACCCAATGAAGCAAGGGCTAGTGCAGTCTCCATCTTGCAGATGGACAGATTGAGGCTGGAGAGGTGGGGTCTGGATTTGAACGAGACCCAGACCTCTTAGCCGCTACGCCACACCGCCTGGCAAACGGCAGGCAAGAAGAAGGCAACGTGGGTTGGCTTCAGTGTGCGGCTCCCATGGAGTAGCTGAACAAGTCAAGCTATGTGCTGGGAGTTGTTCCTTATTTATAAGACTCCACACTGCCTTCCTGTTCCTCTCAATTGCTATTCTTCCGGCCAAAGACTCCCTGGATAGGGCAGGAGCTCAGCTCGAAATTCACAAACATGTCCAGTGAGCAGCTGGGGAATCATTGTTGGGTTCCACAAGGAGCCCTCTCACCGTCCACTCTCCACCCCCGCTGACCTGGAGGCTCCCTGCCAGGACACTGAGTGTATTTTGATGAGTTAGATGAAAACAACCACCATAACCCAAACAAATCCAAACTGCATGGGTCCTGGGGGAAAGAACAAAAATTCGGGAAAGTTGGCCACTTCATAATTGCTTCCTTTGCAAATTCTCCTCCCACCTTTTAAATGACTATGTTTAATATAAGATGCAGAATTCCTAGAGGATGTTCTATTAATAGAAATTTAAAAACGTAAAGGTCTAAGCTGGACCCTTTGTTGAAGCTT
>CAUYRT010024472.1:0-14119 GCA_963574885.1 Lepilemur ruficaudatus | reverse complement strand
TTTTTCATAAATATATTTTTATTTTATTTATTTATTTCTTTATTTTGAGACAGAGTCTCACTCTGTTGCCCAGGCTAGAGTGCCGTGACGTCAGCCTAGCTCACAGCAACCTCAAACTCCTGGGCTCAAGCGATCCTTCTGCCTCAGCCTCCCGAGTAGCTGGGACTACAGGCATGCGCCACTATGCCCGGCTAATTTTTTCTATATATTTTTAGTTGGCCAACTAATTTGTTTCTATTTTTAGTAGAGACGGGGTCTAACTCTTGCTCAGGCTGGTTTTGAACTCCTGACCTTGAGCGATCCTCCCGCCTCGGCCTCCCAGAGTGCTAGAATTACAGGCTTGAGCCACTGCACCCAGCCCATAAATATAATTTTAAACTCATTTGATTTTCTAGGTATGATACAAAGTTTTGGGGATACAATAATGAAAAAAATATTGTTCTTTCAGAATATCAGAGAGTAAAATGAGAGCAGGAAATAAAGGGAGGAATGATTAATTCTGGAGAAGTTGTGAAAGTTTATTGAGTGAGGTAATATTTACCTGGGTTCTTGGATCAATAGGATACATTAAGGCAGCAGAGAGAAGAAAATGACACACCAGGAAGAATAAACAGGGCACAGATGGCAAGAGTCATTGTGATATGCTCAGAAAACAGGAAAACATCTGCTCTGGGAAAGGTACAGGGTGCCAGTCAGGAAACTGGGAATCGAAACTAGAAAGGTAAATTAGGAAAACACTTTGAAAGGTACAGTCTGCCAAATTGAGGCATTTGGATATTAATTGTCACTGATTAGCAGAAAATGAAGGCATATGAGTGACATAATCAGATTCCATCACCAGAAGATGGCCGCTTAGAACACGTACCTGGGGAGGAGCGAGTGAGAGCAGCTGAAACAGCTCAGCAGCGAGGCTGGGTACAGTGGGGCAATTGCAGAGAGGTTTCATTGCCAACCAAGAAGATTTTGTGACTGATTGAAGGTTTCGACATATGGTAAAAGAGATGAAAAGCCAACAACTTAGGGAACTTGAGACGCAGAACGTTGATATTGTTTACCAAACAGGGATACAGGAAAAGGAACCACCTCACAGGTGAATGAATTGAATTGAGTTTTGGACAGGCCATGTGTTAGGAGTCTCTGGGACTCAGAGTCATAAATACTGGGCAGGCTGCTATGAATGGAATGATGAATATACCAGATAAAATAGAAGTTGGGGCGGAAGATGTTGCCCCATAAAATTGTGCCATTGGTAGATGCCAAATGTTTTTGGAAAAAACCATCTTCACTTAGCAAAATTGTATAAACTGGCAGTCCTACGTTGGTCTACCTTTCTTATTGATCTTAGTTGCTTTTGAAATACTAACATCTGGAAACACTGTATTACACGTATTTTGGACCAATCAGTTTATAAAATGAATGAGGAAACAGGTTCAAAATGAGGAACTACTTCCTGCAAATTCTCAGAGTAGATATTGACTTATTCAGGATTAGAACCCTGCCCTGACTCTCACATAAAATTTGTTTCCGCTGCATCCTGTTCACTATCAAAAGGCCCAAATCCAGATGTTTGACTAGAAAATCAACTTAAAAGAAAATCGTGGCCAAGGCTACATAAAATATAACAAAAGAAAAAGAAGGAAAATGTTAAGACTTTGCAGTTTCATATATATAATTATATATATGTAATCTCCACCTACTCACATGTAAAGCCAAAAATGATTTTCCTTATCATAAAATCCACTTCTCAAAAATATTATGGATAATAACAATAATGAGATATCATTCTTTAGATGCAAAAAATAAATAAAACAGGACAGTAATGGAATTGAGGGATGAGGGTACATAGTAATACATATAATAAAATGAAGCACAATAAAATGGAAATTTGCATGGACCAAGGATAATAATGTGCTAATAATAATGAGTAAGATCTATGTAACTCTGTAACACTGGAACATAAATACCTAAATTTAAAATTCATTTAAAGTGTACATGTGCTTTTTCTTCCTCAGATCTATAACAATAAAAATCAATGCTATTTAAAAGGTACTCACCTCATTCCCGTTATTTCCTAATACCATACTTCTTAGACTGTGCTTATTTTTAGGAAGAAAATAGAAGTCTCTATTGTAAAGGAGAAAGGTTAAAGGATGCAATCATGAAGACAGATAAGATTTGTCTTAAATAGAATGATCTTGATAAAATACATAATTCTATACAAATTAAGTCCCCACTGTCTATTGTCCAATCCAGTCATCTTCAAAGTAAGTTGCTGCCATTCAGAGCGCACAATGTGATGCCTTGTGACCTTAGAAAAATATATTAACATTTTATTTATATTTATTTTTACATTTTTATTGTGAAACATTCATATATTTAAAAGTTTCATGAAACAAGTACACGTTAGTGATTTAATCTCTGATATTGTATCCAAGTCACAACCATCCAAATAAAGGAGCAGAACATTGGTGGTCACCGTGAAGCCCTTCTGATGCCTTCTCACAATCACTGACCCTCACGGCTCTCAGAATCGCTCACTACCCCGGCTTGTATGGCGTGTATTTCCTAATTTGTTCATATTTGTTCATATTTCCATATTTGTTCACATCTCTAAAAACAGCGGTTCATTTTAATTTTGTCTGATTTTTGTAACTATATATAAAAGGAATCATGTCCCTGCACTTTTTTCTTCCTGTCTTTGGTTATTCAACCTTTTACTTATGATATTAATTCATATTCTGTAATTATATTTCCTTCATATTTCGATAATATTCTTGGAGGAGGGATACCACAATTCTATTGTTGTTAGATATTTGGGTTGTTTTTATTTAGGGCCTCTTACAAATAATGCAGCTATGAATATTCTTTTCAAAGTATTTCTCTCAAGCGTAAACACAGGTGAAATTATCAGGTCATTTGTTCCAAGGACTAATTTCTCTATTTTACTAGCATTTTTAAATTTTTGTTTTCATTATTTTGTCTTGTTTCTTTTTCCCTTATATTTTGCATATCTTAATATACTCAAAACTCTTTTTGATTATCGATTTTCTTCTTTAGTCTGCTCATTGTAAATTGCATTGGTGGATTTTTCCATATTAAACCTGACTTAAACTATTACTTTATTATACAAAGTTTACATATTGTTGAATTTCATTTGCTAAAATTTCATTGAGAAGTTTGGCAGCCAAGTTCATAAGTAATAGTGGTCTGTGGTTTTCTTCCCTTGTGAAATCATTTGTCTGGTTTTATTATCAGATATTACTAGTTTCATAAAGTGAGTTGGGAAACATTTTCTCCTCTGCAGTTACCAGGAAGAGTTTGTTGGAGTTATTACTGCTTCCGTAATGCTTGTTTGAATTCAGCAGCATCCCATGAGGGAGAAGAAGAATCAGGCCCCCTGAGGTTTGTTCTCTGCAGATCACACAATGTCACCTCCTTCACATTATCTTCTTGTAACATTTTAAATGTCTCTGCTTTTTAACAGTATATTTAGAGCAGCTTTAGGTCCGTAACAAAATTGAGTGGAAAGTATGGAGAGCTCACACATAGCCCCTTGCTCACACACACAGCCTCCCCCACATTCACCGTCCTGCATCAGAGTGGTGCGTTAGTTACGCTGACGAACCTACACTGACGTATCGTTACCACCCAGAGTCTATAGTTTACATTAGAGCTCACTCTCAGGGGGTATATTATGGGTTTTGACAAAAGCCGGATGTCACGTATCCATTATCGCAGCATGGTACAGAGTAGTTTCACTGCTCTAAAAATCCTCTGTGCTTTGCTTGCTATCCATTGCTCTCTCTTCCAGCTCCTGGCAATCACTGAGCTTTTAGTGGTTCCATAGTTTTGACTTTCCCAGAATGTTTTATAGTTGCAATCCTATAATATGTGGCCTTTGTAAACTGGTTTTTTTTCACTTATGTATTTAATTTTCCTCTATCTCTTTTCATGGCTTGATGGCTCATTCTTTTGTAGCACTGAATAATATTACATTGTCTAGCTGTAGCACAGTTTATCCATTTACCTACTGAAAGATATTTTAGTTGCTTACAAGTTTAGGCAATTATGACTAAAGCTGCTATAAACATCCATGTAAGGGTTTTTTATGGAAATAAGTTTTCAGTTCATTCAAATACCAAGGAGTATGATTGGTAGGTGGTATGGTAAGAGTGTGTTTAGTTTTGTAAGGTACTTTCTTCCAAAGTGGATGTACTGTTTTGCATTCCGCCAGCAATGAATGAGAGGTCCTATTGCTTTATACCCTTAGTCAGCATTTGGTATTGTCAGTATTTTGGATTTTGGCCATTGTACTAGATGTGAAGTGGTATCTCATTGCCATTTAATTCATAATTCCCTAATGACATATAATGTCAACCATCTTTCCATGTACTTATTTGCTTAGTAGGTAATTCAAGTTACTGGAGTGGAGAACATCAAGAAACTATAGAAATATGGCAATAGAAGTATTTGTTTTTACTCAATTTTATAAAATACATCTTCACATTTTAATATCCATTTGTATATGATGGATATTTTTAGTGTCCACCTGGTGTGTACTGAATTGAAAAATAAGAACTTTGGTTTCCACCCAAATTGCATAGCTTTAGAAATTTACTCTATATTTTAGAATCTTTATGTACACATTCAGCAATCAGTCTAAACGTAATGAGTGAGATTCTACAATCATGTAGATATTTAATTTGGAGCACAGTAAATTGAATTCACAATGAAAGAAATTTCATTTTTAAGACTGATACATTTTGCAAATTTTTCTGCATACTAAAGATCATTTATCATATATTATTTACATCAAAATTATAATGAGAACTATCAGGATATCTTTCCCAATATCACTTGTAATTTCCTCCATGATGCAAATAGAACAGAAAAAGAGCCCATGTTCTGTGGATGCCACTTTGAGAATTAGACACACATGCAGACGCACACACACACACAGACACACACACACACACTCACACTCTCTCTCTCTCTCTGACTTTGGCTTTCACTCACTTCTACACAGATCAGCAATAATGAGTCTCTGACAAGAACAATCCTTAGCTCTTCATTATGAAATATTCAGAAGGCACTTCGAGGCAATTGCTGATGCCTAGTGCCTTCCCTCCCACAAGCAAAGTGAACCAGCAAGTGATTGTCTACTGTTATAAAGACCAGTCAATCACTCTGTAAGGAATCTTTTCCCAACAAATTCCATACCCTGGATCTTAAAAGGAGATCACATCTCTGGAGGATACTGTCTGAAACAGATGTGTGTCAGCTACCATAGAGGAATAGGACTATAATGTGAAGTGTAGGTTGACACTGATAGTTAACCTTTTTCTCTGTGTGTGTGTGTGTGTGTGTGTGTGTGTGTAGATAATAAATTCAACCAATTTAAAATGTATCAAAGCAAAAATGCTGCATTCTAGAGACAGAGCAGCATTTTCCATAGTGGTATGTGAACTGTAATATTCATTTTTCATTGCTGTATCTCCCACAGTGCCTTTTATGGATTCCTACATTAAATATTTCTGTCATGTTTCTGTATAGTAGTCAAATGCTCAATATTTTGCTTGGCTTTTTGCACTCCTAGAGAGATAGTAGGCAGACAAGACCAGGAGCCCACACAAGATAGAAGTTGGTAGTGAGATCTCTATAGAAACTACAGCACTTAACACAAACATTCAAATCTCAGTAAAGGTAAATAGTAGAACATCTCCAATATATAGGACCGGAAATACTTCAAGGAAGCTGCAAAGTTGTTTTTATCCTCCAAACCGGTCAGCTGAGGAAAAATGTATTTCTTCTGAGATTACTGCTCAATGAAGAGGTTTGAGGTATAAATGTCTACTATCTGTGTGATACAGGAACATCTATGCTGAGAAATTAAGGTCCAAAAGTTTTTCTAGAAGGCTAGTGATATTTCTGGGATACAAAATCACTCTGAAGTGACTTTTTAAAATGGGCTAAAAATATTTCCACAAAAAATTTATTTCCCAGGGAAAATGAGTTATAAGTAAAAAAAAATATATATATATATATATAACAGATGATACCGTAAGAAACCATAAGTGAAAATAGTCAGGCACAAAGATGGTAATAGTATATTTAAAACTTGAAATGATAGAGTGATACAAAGACTATAAAAACACCTTTGGCCAAAACTATTACAAATATATAATAAGTTTTAAAGAAAAAAAATAAGTTTTAAAGAGACATATGTAAAGAAAAGCACACTGTGAAAACTGATTGGGTATATATAGAAAAGAACAAAATAGAATTCTTATAAATGAAGAAGAGAGCCATTACAATGAAAATAAAATCTCAGAGAATGAGTTATCTGCATATTGGAACTTTGAAAAGAGACTGAGTAACTGTACAACAATCTAAGAACTATAGAGAATGCAGGGGGAGAGGGGTAAATTCCAAAAGAGAGAATGTAGAAACAGAAGTGGAAAAAACAAACAATTTAAGAAAATTTCCCATAAATGAAGGACACATGCATCTAGACCGAAAGAGTCAACAACTCCAGCCCAGAGTGCTATACCCAGGCAAACTGCTAATCAGATGTAATAGTAGTACGGAAAATTACATGTGGAAGTTCTCAAAAGTTTTATTTCCCATGGATCTCGTCTCAGGAAGTTATTATGATAGACCAAATGAAACTAGGAGGTCAACCAAGATCTAAGAAACAGATAATCTAACCTGAGAAGAGAGTAAAAGGATGTCATGATTATATACCTTGACAAACCCTGAAGTACTCAGCACAATGAGTCTGATGCGTAGATCCAGGTGTATGTCGACATTCAATGCCTGCGGAAGCATTGCAGATTAGTAAGAGAAAGATGGAGCATTCCAATAAATGTGGTAGCAAAAGATTCACTCAGATTCATAATTTAGACAGAAATAAATGGATTAGAAAGTAAAATGTGAAAAAAGAAAATTTAAAACATTTTAGAAAATAAGTTAACAGAACACCCATATAAATTCAAAACAAGAAAAGTGTTTTTAAACAAATGCCAAAACACAATGATAAAGGCAAATTATATATACTTCCCTGCATTAAAATTTTAAAATTCAGAAAGCCAGAAGCATCCATAAATAAAATAAAAGCATGAGTTTATTATGGGAAGAAAATAACCACTCTTTTGATAATCTATACAAGATTATATTTTTAATATATCCTATAAAGCAGTAAGAAAAAGAAAACCCTTTCCAGTGTAAAACGAGCAAAGATTAGAGCAGAAAATTCAAGCAAGAAAGAAATCAAATGGCCAATAGGAACATGAAAAGATTCACACACTATTCATCTGAGTCATACAACTGGAATTATAATGGAATGTTATTTTACACCAAACAGATGATCATAAATAAAAACGTTTGACTTCACCCTGAGTGATGTAAATCAATACAGTTATTTTTAGAGATCAACCTGGAAGCTCTAAGGAAATTGGCAATGTGAGTATTAAACATGTTAATACATACCAGTTACTGTATCAGCCTCCAAATCTTATAACAAACATCTCATACAAACATTTCTCATAGAACTACAGTCCTGATAGCTCTCCTACATTGGATGACAAAGGAAACCACGTTCTGTGTCCCGTGGCTCCCCTAACACAGAGTTCTTCCTGTCCAGCTGCACAGATGGAGGATAGGGTATGGAAAGTCACACAGGATGTTTCCAGGAGTGAGGCCAGGAAAGCTCTTCATATACACAACTGGTCACAACCAAGTCATGTGCCTCTAACTTAAGGGAGACAGTGTAGCAAGAGGAAACAGGGTAAGTTTTTATCAACATAGCTCTTTGGTGCGCTGTTTTCCATGGCCCCGGCTGTACCTTCTGGGGACTTTCTTGTCTATTATTCTCTTTATCCACATCTGAAGAAGGTATGGAAGCCTGCACTCCCTGGGGTCTTAACAGCTAGAAAAACTGACCTCCGCTTCATAGAAGTTTGCTAGCTCAAAAGCAGGTTAAATCTTGAAGACATAAATGCATTTTTTTTTTAGTCTGGGATCTACATATTCTTTGACAATATAGCTTCTTAAAAAGCTTAAGAACCCTCCGATCTCTTTTCCTACAGTTATTCAATATGCCAGTAACTAGTAATCTTTAATTCTTTTTTTTTCCCCCTCTCTCCACATTAAGTCTATCTTATTAAAAAAAAAATAGGTGAGGAGGTGAAGCCATTAATTTTATCTATGGCCTAAATAATTTTATTCAACTGATAAAGTATGCAGGCCTTTATTAAAAACATATTTAAATTCTACTTCCTCTTATTAAGAACATGAAGATGGCAGGCTTTTCCAATACTGCAAAACCCCAGATTTCTAGGGTTACTCTACATCCTTTAGTTATACCTTGTAAATTGCTTACTTCATTGCTAAGATCATCTTTTACTTGTAATAATGTCAATAGCAGCCAATGCATGTGAACATATTTTTTTCCATCTATTTCCCCTAGACATGCAGACTAGGTCAGAACAGGATCTGCTCTCTGGGTTTCTGTAGGTGACAATCCCACCAAGTGTTTTGCCAGCACAGATCCCAACTCTCCAGGCTTTGGTATCAGTACTCTCACCACCTAAGCTTTCCTTGGGGCAGTCTCCCACCCTAAGGCACCAATTTGTGTTTAAGTTAGCATAAATAGTGCTACCTGCTATGCAACCCCCAAAATCTCAGTGACTTAAACTCAGAACATGTGGATGTTTCTGACCAGGCAGCTCTCCCAGGAGGCTCAATTCCCAGTGGCTCTTCAGTGGCATATTCTTCTCCAGCTCTGTGGCCTGGCCATCTCAGAGTCTTTTCTTCAAGCTGCATGGATGATGAAGTAAAAGGATGGAAAGCTCAAGGGACTTTTTATGAGCCACAAACATTTCTCTGGTCAGAATTTGGTCACTTGATTCCAATCTAAGCATAAGGAGGCTAAAAATGGTGTTTGTGTGTGTCTAGAAAGACAGGATTTGTCTGTCTTTGACCACTCTCCTCCTGTCCAATTTCCTCGTAGATATCTGCCCTGGAGAATCTTTACCCATGCATGAAAAGAGACGTAAATAACATAGTTTCTTGCAGAATTGTCTACAAGGGCAAAAATTGAAAGCTATCTTTTCATTAATAATAGATGAATAGCCTATTTTATTCAGAAAATGGAGTAACTATACAGTAATTAAAATTAATGCAGCTGATATACATGTATCTTTCTAAATTTTTCAAACCTATGGGAAAAATTTTACAAAAGGACATGTATGCCATTTAAGTAAATTTGAAAGCACACTAAATCTATATTATGAATTGTTAATAATTACATACCTATCTATTTAAAGACTTTAAAACATGCTGAATGTTATAAAACATGTTGAATGTTTTAAATGTTCAAATGTTCAAAACATGTTGAATAGTGTTCCCCAAAATTCATGTTCACCCAGAACCCCAGAATGCGATCTTATTTAAAAACAGGATTGTTACAGGAATAACAGGTGTACTTAGTTCAGATGAGGTCATTCTGAGTTGGGGTGGGTCCGAATCAATGTCTGGTGTCCTTACAAGAAGATCATGGGAAGGCACAGGGACTCAGACACAGGAGGAAGGCGGCCATGTGATGTCAGAGGTGGAGATTGGAGTGACGCATCCACAAGCCGAGGAATGTGTTAACCACACATTAACAGAGATGCTGTTAACCGCCGGCAGTTTGGAGAGTGGCATGGAACAGATTTTCTCTCAGAGCCTCCAAAAGAAACTGACTCTGTTAACACCTTGATTTTGGACTCCTGCCCTCCTGAGCTATGAAAGAATAAATTTCTGTTGCTTCAGTCACCCAAGTTTTTGGTCAATTGCCATGGCAGCCCTAAAAATCTAACGCAAACGCCCAAGAACATAACACACTTCAGCACGGGGATTACTTCAGTGGATGAGGTGGTAAAAAATAAGCATGTCGTAAGCTGGATCAGAAGTATCAATTTCTGAGAAAAAATTCCTTCCATCAGAGGCAAATAGAGTCGAATGTAAATATCTGTTAGATATAGGTGATAAATGAGTCAGTATATTGCTTTTTTAAACCTTATTTAATATTTTAAAATCTTTAAAAAATTAAATCATTTGTCCGTAACATATAAGGCATCACAAATATAGAGCACAGTATCAAAAAATATAAATAATAAAGTATATCCATAAACAAGTTTTCTTATTAACTTTTCTTTCAAAAAGCATAACATCATTATCTTAATGCAAAGTTGTTCTCCACTGCATTTCAATGAGACTGAGGCATCCTTGTAAATTACATGACGGTGTGCCAAAATTGCTGATAGATATATAGCTTTTTACCCCAAGTGTTTACATTGTTTAAAACAAACAAAAAATCTTTTTGATTCAGATTAATGGGTCAAAAAATTATCAAAAGACCAGTTTTAAGAAACCCTATTTGTAGGCCATGTGAAACTTTTTCTTGAAGAAATGCAGTATAAATTTGTGTATTTCAGATCTGTATATCAGAAAGACAAAAAAAAGAATAATTATAAATACCAAAAAAAAAAAAAAAAACCACACGAAGCCCTCCTTACCTGAAGTTAACTGGGATGGAAATAACACATTAAAAGCGAATCAGTTAAAACAAGATACAAAATTTCAGAGTTAAATAGGAAAAAAGACTGGGCGTGGGGGCTCACACCTGTAATCCCAGCAGTTTGGGAGGCAAAGCTGGGAGGATCACTCAAGGCCAGAGGTTCTAGATTTAAATATGAAAAAAGATTTTATGTTGCAAACTAAGGTAAAAATCATGACAAATCAGTTACTTTGTTTTTACCTTATATTTATTCAAATGAATCTTATAATTTCAAACTGTAATTGTAGAACAAAGTATGAATTACTGTAAATTTATTATTTTTGATAATTATGTGACATCATGAAGTGGCATCCTTCACATTTAACTTTCACAGTCCAGTCACAAAGAGGATCATTTTTTAAAAAGAAAAACACTGACAACTGTCACTAATTTCCTCGAGGATATTTTGTTTTAATCTTGGATACTTAAATTAGTCTCTACTAAAGAACGTGTGCCACATGTCAATTTTCTATTCTTCAGTTGCCAACTGATCAAACTCCTCCATATTCTCGTTTATAAAAATCACTCACATTGACTTTGTGAAATCTTTTATCTGCTTAAAGATCTGAATTTTAATTTCAATCAATTTGCATCATATTTAAATTGTATTATGGGGTGGTTTATAACATCTAATAAAAGATAACTTACAAAGATCCACCACAATGATGGAAGATATACAAATGCTCATGTTAAACAATACAGAATATTTAAAAACAGACTAATTTTATAAACGGTTGATGGTATATACATGTATATACATACACACACATATATGTGTATACTCTGCCGTGTGTCTGTTAGTACCAGGCGATGTGATACACACCCATGGAGGAAGGCAGATTTTAAAAGCGGCTTTGGAGCAGAGATCACTGAGCTCAGACAGTCCATGGGTCAGATCTGGCCTACCAGTGTGGTTTATTTTATTTTCTCTTGTTTCTAAATAGATGGAAACTCTATTAACTCCTTTAGACACCTAGCTTATCATTTAGTAAAAGAAGCTTTTGTGGCACAAAGGAGGGAGCATGATGAAACCAGCTGCAATCACTCTGTGCTCAAAAAGGGCCAAGGCAGAGCTGTCCCGTCCCGGAAGCTGCCACCTGCACATGCTGAGCCAGCTTCTTGCAGGTGCCAGCTGCTCTTCCGCTCAGGAGGCGTGTTTGCGTTAACTCGTTCAGGTCTCTAGTGTATCGTTTGGAGTGATTCGCCAATTTGGAATCTGCTGTGACTAGTCCTAAATTATACTAAATGACACCCCAAAGGCCTGAAAGAGTTAATGTAGCTTCCAAAGTGGCCTCCTTTAAACACACAATCTGCTAGACCCAGACAAACCCCCAGCAACTAACTACACTCTGCTCAGGCAGCGTCTTCTGGAAAACACAGAGAAATGCACTCTCAGGGGAATGGTGGGCACTTTACCATTCTGGCTTCTAACCAACAGAAAAACACCAAAATTATTTATGTGGCCACCCCTGGGAACTATATGCATAAGTGCATTCTACTTACATCATCATCGTTATTATTATTATACAGTAAGGGAAAAGAAGGTTACACAGACAATAGCAAATCCAAAAATAACATTGATCTCAGAAAGGCTAAAACCATATATACTGATTTTAACCTTCTGCAATCCTTAAATCCATACATCCACCACCGCATTCCTTGTGTCCTTGTTCTCCTGCCTTCCATCTGTAAATCTGTTGTCAATAATTACCCTCACTATGCTAGAGAATAGAATATTCATAATGGCTTCAAGTGATTCTTGAGAGAAATAAGAGAATGAGAAAAGCAGGATAGTTGGGGTAAGAAGCTAGGAAAAGACGTGGCTTTACAAGAAGTGAAAAATGAGCCAGATCCCACAGGTAGCTCTGGAGCATGAGGCGCATCCCAGTTCTGTACTGTCCAAAGGGAGGAGGCTAAACTATCCCCTCCCTGCATTGGTCAGTCATTGGCTACATCTGGCCCCAAGGTTGGGAGTGCATAACCTCCCAGGGATTATCAGACAAGGCACCCAAGAGCCCAAGACAGTCCACCCAGAGGTGGATACAGCTGAGAGCCATCAGCAGCAAACATCTGCAGCAGCCGAGGACGGGCGCTTCCACCCAGTCCAAGGGATCTGGGCAGTGCACCAACAGCCTCCCAGATGGGGTGGGGCACTTCTGCCAAATTTTACAGAACAAATCCTTTTATTACTATATTTTTTGTTCATCTTTTATATGTTCATTTTAAAAATAAAATACCAATGAATAAAATAAGTTTCAATGAAATAATCCTCCCAGAATGACCGGTAAAGTTACAACTTTAGTAAGTCATATGGACAAATTGACAGCTACTATGCTCATGATTGAATTCTAACTGGCCCCGCCTGAACGGTGCCACCACTGCATAAGGCTGGTTGGCAAGAGTTTATGGGGGTTGAGTATGCCAGTCTGTTATCAGCTTTTGACAACGGTGTACTGTGTTTCTGTTTGAACTGGAATTTGTGAATAGTTGCATGCACAGCTCAACAGTATATTTTAATTCTGTCTGTGTAACAGCCATCATGTCAAAGAAGACCAAGAGAATGCTGAAGGAAGAAAACAGGTTTTTTAGTGAGGATTGAGAATTGCAATAATATCTTGTTTCTGATACAGATAGGATGATTTGCTTGATTTGTGATACTGCAATATCAACATTAGAGAAATTCAATGCTCATCAGCATTGCAACACTGTGAGAACAGATAGTTAAATTTTATGAAGAACAGAATCAGCAGTGTGAATTATTGAAAGAAGATTTCTATACGAATGCAGCATTTCTGTGTGATATTGTGTCAAATTAAAATGACTTGAATATGTCTTTGTAAGGTAAAAGTAAGTCTACAGGAGATATGTGGCAAAAAATCCAAGCATTCTGAAATCCAAGCTGCCTGTTTTCAAAACAATTCTTCATAAGGAAATTTTGGATGAATATTTTCCCGTTAGTAAAGGTCATCGATGAGCAGGATGATATATGTGAATCGCTTGAAGAATACGCAGCTGTTATAGACCTCTTAATTAGAGAATACATGAAAGGTTCACTGACTTTGAGAATCATGCCATCCCACTCAAGTTAGCATTTCATCCTCACCTAGTTGATATCACCAGGGCACCTAAAGAACTCCAGATGGAATTGACTGAGCTCTCAGTAGATGACATTTTAAAGTCAGTGTTTGATGTTAAGAAAGATCCAATTGAAATATGGAAAAATGCGGTAGAATACCTTGCCTTTGGCAACATGCTCAAAAATGCTTTCTTGCTTTTCAACCACTTATTGCTGCAAATCTATATTCTCCCATAGTACCTAACCCAAATCAAGACTCCCTTACGGTCACAAATGACTGATACCCATCTAGAGGAAAAACTGAAACTGAGACCTCCATGCTGCAACCAAATATTCAAATGCTTTCCAACAAAAAACAGATACAACAAAGTCTTTAAAAGATTAGTTAACTTTATAATGAACAGTTTTCATTTTTTGAAGTTATTAAGTACATAGCAGCTAGA
>CAUYRT010024470.1:0-19121 GCA_963574885.1 Lepilemur ruficaudatus | reverse complement strand
AAAAAAAAAAAAAAAAAAAAAAAGAATAGAAACAGGGAGAGCAGCAAGTAGTAGATTAGTGTCTGAGAGAAAGATGATAGACAATTCAAGATATGTTTTATAAGTAGAGCTGACAGGATTTGCTGATGCATTAGATGAGAGAGAGAGACAGAAAGAGAGAAAGAGGGAGAGGGAGGGAGGGAGGAAGAGGAGAGAGAGAGACAAGGATAACTAACTCAGAGGTCTTTGAGCAACTGAGTGAATAGAAGTAACATTTACCCAGATGGAGCAGACTGGGAGAAGACTGGGAGAAGGGAGCAGTTTGTGTGCCTGTAAGGGTGGGAAGGGAGTGGAGTTCAAGAATTCTGTTCTAGACATCATAAATTCAGGATGCCTATTAGGCATCCAATTGGATGTTGAGTAAGCAGCTGGATATGCACCTCAGAGACTAGGTCTGGGTAGAAGATATAAATTTGGTAGTCACCAGTACATAGATAATATTAAAGCCATGAGACTAGATGACTATATATGTGTTCTTATGGATTATATAACCATTTCTCTAGATCAGTAGTCTTCACATTTTTGCTTGTGTACCATCTAACAGTTTTCATTTATTCTTTTCTTTTCTTCTTTTTTTTTTTCATACACGGTCTCACTCTGTTGCCTGATCTAGAGTACAGTGGTATCATCATAGATCACTGCAATCTCAAACTTCTGGGTTTAAGCAATCCTCCCACCTCAGCCTCCTAAGTAGCCGGGATTAGGTGTGCACTACCATGCCCAGCTAATTTTTCTATTTTTTGTAGAAATGGAGTCTCACTATGTTGCTTAGGCAGGTCTCAAACTCTTGACTTCAAATGAGCCTCCGACCTAACCTCTCAAAGTGCTGGGATTACAGGCATGAGCCACCATGTTTGAACAAAATTTTCTTAAAACTACTTAAGTCCAGTCATTTTTAAGTTGATAAATAAAATTTTTCAAAAAAAGTTTAAATGGTTTAAAGGAATGCAATTTAAGCATATTGTAAATATTAATGTTTTAAAGTAAAACTTGCACTATTCTGTTACATCTAATGTAATCTAAAAACACAGTAATTTGAAACCTACCATCACCCGTTTTTAAAAGATGACAGAATATTAAGTTGCCAATAATATGGTAGGTGAGATATCTTGATATGCCTTACAATAAAGACTAAAAATGCTGGATAAAATGATAAAATTATTTTCTCACAGCATCAAAAAGCTGACAAGATAGTAACAAACTCTTAAACCAGAATGAAGTAGAACACTGATGCCATTTCCTCTACAGTCTTATAGGTGCTAGAATAGAATGTAATGTCTGGCATCCACTCTAGTCCACCCTAGGTGAGAAATACAGTAAGAGACTCACCCCTCTCAAAAAGTTGAGACTCTAAAGGGTTAAACCTTCAGTGTATGGATGAGCCAAAAGTCAATCTCTCTCAATCCCATCTTCAAAGGAATTGCAATAAAATTTGCTTTCACGCTGGGTGTGGTGGCCCACACTTGTAATCTCAGCACTTTGGGCTTGAGGCCAGGAGTCCAAGACCAGCCTGGGCAACATAGGGAGACCCCATATCTACAAAAAGTAAGAAAAATTAGCCAGGCATGGTAGCACATGCCTTTAGTTCCAGCTATTCTGGAGGCTGAGGCAGGAACATCACTTGAGCCCAGGAATTTGAGGTTACAGTGAGCTATGATAGTACCATTGCACTGTAGCCTTGGTGACAGAACAGACCCTATCTCTAAAAAACATAAAAAAATGAATTGTCTTGGTGTGAACAGAGAACGGGGGGAAAACCAAAATCAAATAAAAAATACCTGAGAAATAGTCAAAACAATTGGCTCTTATAGGGATTTCCAACCCTAACTCATACAACTTGAGTATTTCAAAAGTCCTAAAGTCATGAGTTTAGTTTAACACATTGACTGCCATGCTAGAAAAAAATTTTTTTCCTTGGGCCTAAAGTGTTTTATTATGAAAATAACATAAAAACTTTGAAAACAGGCCGGGTGCGGTGGCTCACACCTATAATCCTAGCATTCTGGGAGGCCGAGGCGGGCGGATCGCTCAAGGTCAGGAGTTCGAAACCAGCCTGAACAAGAGTGAGACCCTTGTCTCTACTAAAAATAGAAAGAAATTAATTGGCCAACTAAAAATACATAGAAAAAATTAGCCGGGCATGGTGGCACATGCCTGTAGTCCCAGCTACTTGGGAGGCTGAGGCAGAAGGATTGTTTGAGCCCAGGAGTTTGAGGTTGCTGTGAGCTAGGCTGACACCACGGCACTTACTCTAGCCCGGGCAACAGAGCGACACTCTGTCTAAAAAAAACCCCCCAAAAAACTTTGAAAACAAAATGATCCTTTCTAATTTAATGAAAAATTTGTTATTTTTATTGTTTCCTGTGTTTTTTTCAACAAAAGAGTAATATAACAACTTGAAAATTAGTAATGTAAAAAGTAACGTGAAAAGTTGAAAAATAGTTCATAAGGGTAAAGTGTTTTTCTTGATTTGTCAGGCTCAACTGTAATTTAAAGGTAAACATAAATAGAAAAATGAAATTTATTGACTTCTATTCATTTAATCCATGTTTTTAGAATTAAATTGTCAATATTAATTATAACAATATAACATCAACAGGTATGATTTTCATGAACCAACTGCAGGGTTTTGCCCAGGTTTTGCTTTACAAAGTCCTGGGCTCAAAACTAGCGTGAGTTAAATACAGCTCACACGGCAGTTAATATGTTAAAGTGATCCTAGACTGGCAGTGCCCCCAAGCACTTTGCAGAAGAAAAGCAAATCCTTATTTTAGGCATCAAAGAATTTCTTCCCAAAATCTAATTTCCCAAAGAAAATGAGCTTTTATAGTGAATAAAAAAAAAAAAGGTAAAGCACCCTGAACATCAACCAGTATTGTTTATAGACCAGAAACAGGCCAGCAAAGGCTTTGGATTTGGGAATTATTAGATATAGATTATAAAATAATTTTGTACACTATGTTTCAAGAGATAAAAGAGAAGCTTGAAAATATTTGTAGGAAATAGGAAATAATAAAATGAAAAAATAAAATGATTGCATTAGATCCCTAGGGTTGCCATAACAAATACCACACTTGGTGGTTTAAAACAAAAGAAATTTGTTTTCTCACAGTTCTGGAGCCCAGAAGTACAAAACCAAGGTGTTAGCAGGGTTGATTCCTTCTGAAGGCTCTGAGGGAAAATTCATTCCATGCCTCTCTCCTAGATTCTGGTGGCTATGGGCAATCATTGGCATTCCATGGCTTGTAGACACATCACTCCAATCTCTGCCACTATTTTTACATGGCCTTCCCCTCTGTGTGTCTTCCTCTTTTCTGTCTCTTATAAGGACACCCATCATTGGATGTAGGGCCTCTCCTAATCTGGGATGATCTCATCTTGAGATCCTTACCCTAATTATAACCACAAATACCTTTATTCGAAATAAGGTCACGCTCTGAGGTTCTTGGTGGACATATCTTTTGGGAGGCCACTATACAACCCACTACAATGATTGCAATAACAAACTCAATAGATTCCACACAAAAACCTGCATATAAATGTGGATCAAGCCTGTAATCCCAGCTACTCAAGGGGCTGAGGTAGAAAGATTGTTTGGGGCCAGAAGTCTGAGACCAGCCTAGCAACATAGTGGGACTCCATCTCTAAAAAAGATGAAAAAAATATTAGCCAGGCATGGTGGCACATGCCTATAGTCCCAGGGACTTGGGAGACTAAAATGGGAGGATCCCTTGCCCAATGTCCACAGCCCAGGAGTTCAAGACTACAGTGAGCTATGAGCCTGCCACTGCACCCCAACCTAGGTGACAGAATGAGACCCCATCTCTAAAAAATAAATAAATGAAATAAAAATAAGCTTTATTCATAATTGCAACCACTATGTTCTTCAATAGGTAAATACAGAAATAAGTTGTGTTGCATCCAGACAATGCAACATTATTCAGAATAAGAAGAGCTGTCAAACCACAAAAAGACATGGATGAATCCTAAATGCATATTACTAAGTGAAAGAAGCCAGTATGAAAAGGCTATATACTGTATAATTTCAATTATATGATATTCCAGAAAAGGCAAAACTACACAGGCGGTTAAAATGATCAGTAGTTGCCAGGGGCTCATGAGTAGCTGGTAAGAGTTAAATAGGTAAAAGCACAGAGGATTTTTATGGTGGTACAACTCTTTTTTATGACATTGTAATAGTGGATACATGACATGCATATGTCAAAATCCATAGAACTTTACAGCACAAACAGTGACTTTTTTTTTTTTTTGTAGAGACAGGGTCTCACTATGTTACTCAGGCTGATCTCGAACTCCTGGCCTGAAGTGATCCTCCCATGTCGGCATCCCAAAGCACTGGGATTATTGGCATGAGCCACTGTGCCCAGCCAAGAGTGACCTTTAATGTACACAAACTTTAAAAATAATTTAGGAGTTCAAGGACTCCCAGGAAAGAATGCACACTGTGATGAGAAAACCTAATTGTATATATTTATGAAACCTCACTAAAAAGGAAGGTTTTAAGAGATCTCTCTTAAGAGATCTCTTTTAAGATCTTAAAAGATCTTAAGAGATCTTAAAAGAAGCCAAAAATAAAAGACATTAACTTTAAAGGAATGACAAAATGACAGAAGACTTCTGAACAGCAAAAATTGAAACCAGAAAAAACAGAAAGATATTTTCAATGTGCCAAAGAGAGTAGTGAGGAAAGGTGCTAACCTAAATAACTCTGGAAATGAGTAGAATCTGTAAGCCTAAAGCAATAGAAATTGCACATAAGCACTGTACTCTAGTTGATAAAGTTGTCTCTGACAGAGTTTTGAGTTAACAATTCTGAAACCACTGTACATGTATACTGGAATTGAACAATTATGTAAATGGATAGCAGATAGCAGGCACCAAGTTTCTCATATTGAAGTGGGAATTTACAGACAAGCAACAAAAGAAGCTTAGAATGATTCATATGATAATAAATTAGAGTTGGAGACATCAGTATGAACCTATGTTTAGCTTAATATAGATACAATGATTACAATATGGAAATATTTATATATGTGTGTGTGTGTATGGGTCAGCATACACACATACATTTCCTTTCTCTGTTAGCTGAGAGTGCCTAGAAACAATTAGCAGGACTCCTTGGAGAAATGGCTGGTTCCAGGACTGGACAAGAAATATACAAGAAGATGAGCCTGGAGTATCTTATAGTGCCAGAAAGTAAAGTGCTTGTCAACTTCCCCTCCCCCACCAGATGGGGGTATGTTCAAAGGAACATAGAAACCAACTGAAACAGCTCCCAATATCCAAAGCTGGAACAATTTGAACAACAAAATAAATCAATTAGTGTTGGATTATACCCCAAGGACAAAATTAATATCTACAAGTCCATACTGATATAAACAAGTGATAAAAATAAATAGGGAAGAAGAAATAAATTTTCCTTACAGAAGAATTTCAAATAATATAGATATACACTGCCTTCAAGAAGGGAAACCATAAATTCCCACTCCTTAAATGTGGCCTACATATTGTTAGTGACTTCCTTCCAAAGAATACAATATTGAAAGTGGAGGGAAAGTAACTTTACAGTGGAGAAACCTGAGGAATACTACCTCAGCCAGATGATCAAGGTTAATATCAACAGCTTTAACTCTTGATATGATGTGATAAAAACAGCACTTTACTTTTGTGGTTTTCCTCCCCAAAACTTATATGTTCAATCAGGAGAAAAACATTAGACAAATTACAAAAGTGGGGCATCCTACAAAATACTTTACCAGTACTCCTAAAAACTGTTAAGGTCATCAAAAGCAGGAAAGTCTGAGAAACTTAGAGTAGGAGCCAGGAGGATCATAAGGAGACATGAACATTAAATGTAATACAGTATTGCATTGTGGATAGGATACTGGAACAGAAAAATACATTAGGTAAAAACTAAAAAGTCTAAACTATGGACTTTAGGCCAGGTGTGGTGGCTCACGCCTGTAATCCTAGCACTCTGGGAGGCCGAGGCGAGTGGATGGTTTGAGCTCACGAGTTCAAGACCAGCCTGAGCAAGAACGAGACCCTGTCTCTACCAAAAATAGAAAGAAATTAGCTGGACAACTAAAAATATATAGAAAAACTTAGCCAGGCATGGTGGCACGTGCCTGTAGTCCCAGCTACTCGGGAGGCTGAGGCAGGAGGATTGCTTGAGCCCAGTAGTTTGAGGTTGCTGTGAGCTAGCCTGACACCACGGCACTCTAGCCTGGGCAACAGAGCAACACTCTGTCTCAAAAAAAAAAAAATTAGCCAGGTGTAGTGGCATGCACCTGTTGTCCCAGCTACTTAGAAGGCTGAGGCAGCAGCCCAAGAGTGGGAGGTTGCAGTGAACTATGATTGCCCCACTGCACACCAGCATGAGAGACAGAGTAAGACTCTGTCTCTAAAAAATTTTTTTTTAGGTTATGTTTACACTGTACTGTAGTCTATTAAGTGTGCAATAGCATTATGTCTAAATAAATGTACAAACCTTAATTTAAAAATACTTTATTGCTACAAAATGCTCGTGATCATCAGAGCCTTCAGCAAATCATAACCTTTTCCTGGTGGAAGGTCTTGCCTCGAAGTTCATGGCTGGTGATCGATCTGGGTGGTGGTTGCTGAAGGTTGGGGTGGCTAAGGCAGTTTCTTAAAATAAGACAACGATGAAGTTTGCTGCATCAGTTGACATCTTTCATGAAAGATTTCTGTAGCATGTGATGCTGTTGGATAGCATTTTATCCAAAACAGAACTTCTTTTAAGATTGGAATCAAGTTCTTCAGAGCCCAAAGATTGAATAATTAAATTAAAAAAAAAGATTGGAGTTAATCCTCTCAAATCCTGGCAATGCTTTATCAACCAAGTTTATGCAATATTTTTTCTTTTCTTTTTTTTTTTTTTTTTTTTGTTGTTGTTGTTTGAGACATAGGAGCTAGAGTGCAGTGGCGTCAGCCTAGCTCCCTGCAACCTGAAACTCCTGGGCTAAAGCAATCCTCCTGCCTCAGCCTTCCAAGTAACTGGAACTACAAGCACATGCCACTATGTCTGGCTAATTTTTTATTTTTTTGTAGAGACAGGTGTCTCACTCTTGCTCAGGCTGGTCTCAAACTCCTTCCCTCAAGCGATCCTCCCACCTCGGCCTTCCAGGGTGCTGGGATTACAGGTCTAAGCCTGTAATTTCAGGAGTTTGAGGCAGTTTATGTAATATTCTAAACCCTTTGTTATTTCAACAATGTCCACAGCATTTTCACCAGAAGTAGATTCCATCTCAAGAAACCAATTTCTTTGCTCATTCATTAAAGTTTTATTATGAAATTGCAGCAATTCAGTCACATCTTCAGGTTCCACTTCTAATTCTAGTTCTCTTGCTAATTACATCTACAGTTACTTCCTCCACTGAAGTCTTGAACACCTCAAAATTATCCATGAGAGTTGGAATCAACTTCTTCCAAACTCCTGTTTATGTTTATCTTTTGACCTTCTCCCATGAATCATGAATGTTCTTAATGGCTTCTAGAATGGTGACTCCTTTCCAGAAGGTTTTCAGTGTATTTTGCCCAGATTCATCAGAGGAATCATTAACTAAGGCAGCAACAGCCTTATGAAATGCATTTTGTAAATAATAAGAAATATACTGCTCTCTATAGATAAGCATTAATAACATTAATCTCCCTGTACATCTCCATCAGAGCTCTTGAGTGATCAAGTACATTGTCAATGAGAAGTAATATTTTGAAAGAAATCTTTATTTCTGAACAGTGGGTCTCAATAGTGGGCTGAAAATGTTCAGTAAACCAAGCTGTAACAGACATGCTGTTATCGGGCTTTGTTGTTCAATTTATTGAGCACAGACAGAGTAGATTTAGCATGATTTCTAAAGCCCTGTGATTTTCAGAATGGTAAATGAGCACTGGCTTCATCTTAAAGTCACCAGCTGCATTAGTCCCTAACAAGAGAGTCAGTCTGCCTTTGAAGATTTGAAGCCAGGCATTGACTTCTCCTCTCTAGCTATGAAAGTCCTAGATGGCATCTTCCTCCAACAGAAGGTTGATTTGTCCACAATGATGTCTGTTGTTTAGTACAGCCCCCTTCATCAATGATCTTAGCTAGATCTTCTGGATAACTTACCATAGCTTCTATATCAGCACTTGGCTGCTACACTGCACTTTCATTAATATGTTATGCAATCAGCTTCTTTCCTTAAACCTCATGAAACAACCTCTACTAGCTTCAAACTTTCCTTCTGAAGCTTCCTCACCTCTCCTGGCCTTCACAGAATTGAAGAGAGTTAGGGCCTTGCTCTGGATTAGGCTTCGGCTTAAAGGAATGTGCGTCTGGTTTGATTCTCTATCCAGACCACTAAAACTTTCTCCATATTAGCAATAAGGCTGTTTCACTTTCTTATCGTTCATGTGTTCACTGGAGTAATACTTTTAATTTCCTTCAAGAACTTTTCCTTTGCATTCATAATTTGGCTGTTTGGCAAAAGAATCCTAGATTTCAGCCTATCTCTGCTTACAACATACCTTTCTCATTATGCTTAATCATTTTTAGCTTTTGATTTAAAATGAGAGACATGAAACTCTTTCTTTCACTTGAATACTTACCGGCAATGGTAGGGTTATTAATTGGCCTAATTTCAATATTCTTGTGTCTCAGGGCATAGGGAGGCCTAAGGAGAAGGAGATGGGGGACCGGCCGGTTGGTGGAGCAATGAGAACACACACAGCATTTATGAATTAAGTTTGCCATTATCAGGCATGATTTGTGGTGCTCCAAAACAATTGCAATAGTAACATCAAAGATCACTAATCACAAATCACCATGTTAAATATAATAATAGTGAAAAACTTTGAAATAATGCAAGCATTACCAAAATGTGACACAGAGACACAAAGTGAGCAAACACTGTTGGAAAAATGGTATCAATAGACTTGCTTGATACATGGTTGCCACAATATTTCAATTTGTGAAAAAACACAGTATGAAAAGTGAAAAAACACACTATGAAGTGCAATAAAGTGAAGTATGGCTGTATATCTTTTTATCTCTTCAACACTGGAGCCATGGGAATTTTTATCTATTCAAAAAGTATGCGTTCAAAAGTATGTACCAGGCCGGGCGCAGTGGCCTGTATCCTAGCACTCTGGGAGGCCGAGGCAGGCGGATTGTTCAAGGTCAGGAGTTTGAAACCAGCCTGAGCAAGAGAGAGAGACCCTGTCTCTACTAAAAATAGAAAGAAATTAATTGGCAAACTAAAAATATATAGAAAAAATTAGCCGGGCCTGGTGGCACATGCCTGTAGTCCCAGCTACTCAGCAGGCTGAGGCAGAAGGATTGCTTGAGCCCAGGAGTTTGAGGTTGCTCTGAGCTAGGCTGATGCCATGGCACTCCAGCCTGGGCAACAGAGTGAGACTCTGTACCCTCTCTCTGGCTCAAAAATAATAATCAAGTCTGTGCCAAAAAATCTATTGTTTTTATTAGTTACATGTTTTTATAAATCCAGTCAATTGTCTTCTCAGCTACTCTAGAGTACCTTGTTGTTTATTTTGCAAATAGTGACATCACGGCTGTAGGAAAACACCAGTCCCAATTAAATCCAATTCTCTATCTATTTCATACCTTCACCTAAGCAGGTGAACCTGACTAGAGAAAAAGTCAGTCAGGATCACTGGTCTCATTTTATATTTACAACCATAAATGTCTGAGTGACCTACTTATTCCTTCCGCAATACCTGGAAATTCTACTATATCTCCCTAGTTAATTCACTCTACCACTCAGAAATGACTATTTCACATTTTTCTCTTCAAAAACTTCCCATATTCCTTCCCCAGTCCTTACATTTAGCTAATGACCCCCTCCCTATTTCACTGAAAAAGGAAGAAAAAAGAATAAGAAGAAAAAATCCACAAGGTCCCATCACCACATTAGTTATGAATTACAATCACCTGCAAATGAGGAAGGAGGAGGAGGAGGAGGGAGGGAGGAAGAAAGGAAGGAAGGAAGGAAGGAAGGAAGGAAGGAAGGAAGGAAGGAAGGAAGGAAGGAAGGAGGAAGGAAGGAAGGAAGGAAGGAAGGAAGGAAGGAAGGAAGGAAGGAAGGAAGGAAGAAGAAAAAGGAATAAAGACCAGTGTGTCGGCCAGGCGCAGTGGCTCACGCCTGTAATCCTAGCACTCTGGGAGGCCGAGGCAGGTGGATAGCTCAAGGTCAGGAGTTTGAAACCAGCCTGAGCAAGAGTGAGACCCCCATCTCTACTAAAAATAGAAAGAAATTAATTGGTCAACTAAAAAATATATAGAAAAAATTAGCCGGGCATGCTGGCACATGCCTGTAGTCCCAGCTACTCGGGAGGCCAAGGCAGAAGGATCACTTGAGCCCAGGAGTTTGAGGTTGCTGTTAGCTAGGCTGATGCCACGGCACTCACTCAACCCCGGGCAACAGAGCAAGACTCTGTTCCCCCCCCCAAAAAAAAGACCAGTGTGTCTTAACAACTTGCTTTATTTTCTCCCATAATGAGAAGTCCAGAGGTATGCAATCCAGGGCTTGTGCAGCAGCTCCACAATGGCATCAGGGACCTAGACTCTGTCTTCCTCCATCCTTAGCATATGTCTTAAGGTTGCTTTATTGTCATGAGATGGTGCTTCCACATTCTAGGCAAGAAAAAAGGAAAGGGCCAAAGACATATGCCAGCTCAGTCAATCCTGTTTTAGAAACTTTCTCAGAAGCCGCAGCAAACTTCTACTAACAACTCAGGAGAACCTAGTCACATAGACATCGCTGGTATAATGGGAACAGAAGCTGGGCACCCTCCACCCAACAAATCAGAGTTCTGTTGTTAAGGAAGAGAGGGAGAATGAGGAAAAATTATCTATTTTTCATTTCACTGGAGTGGGAGAGAAAAAAGAAGCAATCAGAAGAGAAATTCTACATGTTCCACCACCAAATCTAACTGCCAACCTGAATCCATACTCATACTCTGGCTTCCTCTTGTGTGTTAGTGAATGAACACTGTGCTCCTTTCCAAGGCTAATCTGCACTAGATCCCTTCCCATTTCAGTACTCTAAAACTTTGCCCCTTGGATTATCTCCTCTTTTCCCTACAACATCAATTTCCCCCTTTTGTTTATTCTCATTAGCAAACAAACATGCTACAAGATCTCCCATCTTAAAACAAAACAAAACAAAACAAAACCAAGAAGAGGGGAGGGTGGGAGGAGGTGAGGTACCAAACTTACCTGTCTGGTGCAATGAACACTGTTCCAGTGATGGGCACACTAAAAGCTCCAACTTAAGCATTATATTAGGTACCCATGTAACAAAAACATTTGTACCCCCATTACATTTTGAAATTTTAAAAAAGTTTGAAAAATTATACATAAAATAATAAACTCTAAAAAAAAAAAAAAAACAAGAACAACAAGAAGAAAAAAAAAAAAGCTTGGAAAAAAAAAAGGAAAACATCAGAGGAGAAGTAAGTGAAGGTAAAATTTTAAAAAATTATTTTTCTTAATCCTAATTGACCTAATATAAGAATTATTTTTTCAAATAGTAATGGCAACAATGTGTTTATATATGTTTATATATAGTATATATATATGCTTCTGTATACTTTATGTATAAATGAAATGAATGTAATAAATGGATGATACGCCGGGCGTGGTGGCTCAAGCCTGTAATCCTAGCACTCTGGGAGGCGGAGGCAGGTGGATTGCTCAAGGTCAGGAGTTCGAAACCAGCCTGAGCAAGAGTGAGACCCCGTTTCTACTAAAAAGAGAAAGAAATTAATTGGCCAACTAAAATATATAGAAAAAATTAGCCGGGCCTGGTGGCGCATGCCTGTACTCCCAGCCACTGGGGAGGCTGAGGCAGAAGGATTGCTTGAGCCCAGGAGTTTGAGGTTGCTGTGAGCTAGGCTGACGCCATGGCACTCACTCTAGCCCGGGCAACAGAGTGAGACTCTGTCTCCAAAAAAATAAATAAATAAATAAAAATAAAATAAATGGATGATACAAGGGGAAAAGAAGACAAAACCAAAACCCTCCTTTTATTGAACATCCCTATCCAGTTATACCAATTATTACCTCTTTCTCTGATCCTTTAAAGCAAAATTCCTCAAAAGAAGATTTAAATTCTACTTTATCCACTTCCCTTGTCTTACATTCTCTCTTGAACTAACCTCAATCAGGCCTTCATTCATCCCTACTGCTCCACTGAAGCACTCTTGCCCAGGTCACCAGTGACCTCCACACTGCCAAATCCAATAGCGGGTTACAGACTTCATCTTACCCAACCAGAAGACATAGTTATCACCTGCTCCTGCTTGAAACATTTTCTTCATTTGGTTTCCAGAATGCCACACTCTTCATTATTTTCTTCCAACACCAATAGCTGCTCCTTTTCATTTTACACTACTGGATCCTTTCCTAATTTTTTTTTTTAAGAGACAGGATCTTGCTCTATTGTAAAGGCTGGAGTGCACTGACATGACACAATCATAGCTCACTGCAACCTTGTAATTGTGGGCTCAAGCCATCCCAACACCCTAGCCTCCCTAGAACTACTAGTCCTAGCTAGGACTACTAACAGGGGTTAGGGTTAGAGTTAGGATTAGGGTGCCACTGTGTCAAGATAATTTTTTTTGTTTTTTGAGATAGAGTCTTGCTCTGTCACCCCAGGTAGAGCACAGTGGCATCATTATACACTCCCTACTTCCTACAACCTCAACCTTAAACTCCTGGGCACAAGGAATCCTCCTACCTCAGCCTCCCAAGTAGCCAGAACTACAGGTGTACACTACCACACCCACCTAATTTTTTCTATTTTTGGTGGAGATCGGGTCTCACTCTTGCTCAGGATGGTATTGAACTCCTGGCCTCAAGCGATCCTCCCACCTCACCCTCCCAGAGTACTAGGATTACAGGAGTGAATTTTTTTAATTTTTTGTAGAGGTAGTGTCTTGCTATATTGCCCAGGCTGGTCTCAAACTCAAGCAATCCTCACACCTCAGCCTCCTAAAGTGCTAAGATTACAGACATGAGCCACCATGCCCACTCCCCCACTCTATCATTTAATTCAGGTCTTTGTTCAAATAATTACTTCCTCAAAGAGGCTTTCCCAGATCATGCTATCTAAAATGGCACCCCTCTGTAACTCTCATCTCTATTCCATACTTTATTTTGCTTCATAGCATCTATTAGTACCTGAAATTATATTTCATATGTCTTTGCTATATGTTCATTTTTTCTCCTTCACTAGATTATAAGCTCCATGAGGGAGTTTATATTCACTGTTCTATCTACCCAACACTTAAAAAAAGTACCTGCCATGGTAGGCTCTCAATAAATATTTCACCAATAAATAAATAAAAATAGAAGGCATATTGTTTTCTATTAATATATACAATGGACACTTTCCAGTCTTTACCCTACTTAACCTCTCTGTATCATTTGACACTGTACTCCTTGAAACTCTCCACTTGGATAGTGAGACCTTCCAGTTCTCCCTCTTTGATCATTCTTTCTCAGACTCCTTTTATAAGCTTCTTTTCTCTACTTTAAATATGATCATTCTTTGGATTTCCTACTAAGGCCAGGATCTCTACTTTAGGGTTTTCTACTAAGGCCACCCTTCTCTTAGCTCTATATATTCACTCTAAGCAGTCTTATCCATTCCCACGGTTTAATTATCATCTTTATGCTTAAGATTCCAAAGTCTGTATCTCACTCCTTTCTCTCTATCTGCATATATGTCTGGGTAACAGACACCTCCAGGTATATATACCACAGATACTTAAACCTCAAAATGCATCAAAAGCTGAACTGTTAAGTTTTCCCATGTCTCTTCTCCATTTCCCACTCACTTGTTCCTTCAATATTCTGATCTCAGTGAAAAACACCACCATTCACCCAGTTATTTAAACCACATACCTGCAAACTAACCTCCATTCCTTACTTCACTTCACACCCCATGTCCAATCAATCTCCAAGTTCAATATTCAAAACAAATTACATATTAAGCATCTATGTGCCAAGCATTGTTTTAGGCACTGGGGATAAAGCCTACTTACATTGGCTTAAATTATAAGGACATTTACTATTTCCTTAATGATAAATCTTGAGATAGGTGTTTTAAGATTGGGTCAGCAGCTTCACAATATCAGACCACTGAGTTGGCATTCCTATGATTCTCTTTTCACTAGACCCTCAAGGTCTTAAATTGGCTCCAGGTATCATATCTTCAAAGGACATTTCCAAAAGTAGAAAGCAAGGGAGAGGAGTAAAACAAAAGAGCTTTCCTCAAGGGAGCAATCTCTTTTCATCTGAGAGGAAAACCATTCCCAGAAATTCCCCAGCTGATTTTCTTTTATGTCCCATTGGTCAGAACTAGGTCCGATTGTGAAAGAGACTGAGAAAGCAAATATTTGGCAAAGGGAAACAAAGTTGCATTGATTTGTTCCTTTAAAAGGTGGGAGTAGGGGGTGGCAAGGCTCTCTTTCAGGGAAGAATGGAAGAATGTGGTTTTTGGAAGGACAACCAAGATTGACTTCCACTAACACAGACATGGAATTTACATAAAAGTAGAAACTGTAAACAAGTAAATAAATGTACAAATAAGATAATTTCAGATTCTGTAAGAGCTGTGAAGTAATACGGTAAGAGGATAAAAAGTGGTGGGCATATTTTAAAGATAGACTGACAAAATTTACTAATGGGATTGAACATATGAGAAAAAGATGATTCCCATTCATAAATGAAGCTCGAGAAATGTAATTAGGTGCCTAAAGTCATACTACTACTAACTGACAAAGTTAGAATTGAATCTAGTCCTATGTGACATGTAAGCCAATTTTCTTTCCACTAACATCTATATATGGAAAAAGCAGAACACAACATAGTATATATAAATTTGTAACAATGAAATAAATAAGAACAAAGGCCAAATATTTATAAATAGTTGATGCTTGGTAATTTGTTGCCATTTGTTATTTTTTTCTTTCCTTGTACAGCTGATAAAATGAACAAAATATTTTGTGAACTTCTGTATCTCACCCACAATATAGAAACTACCAAAAACAGTTACTGACTGCTTATAACAGTAGCAAAGGGCCATGATATTATGTAGCAAAGATGAGAGTGGCTCAAACTGCAACATAGGGTTCTTCCTCTACACCAACAAATCAAAGCAAATAGTTACAGGCCTGAAAGAGTCAAACAAAAGACCTATACAATTAATTAAAATGTTAAGACAGTAAATAATACTGTGTTTATGTTCTAGACATAAATAACCACTATTTAGCTGTTAAATATAGACAAAGTATATACATGCATATATAATACAAACAAATGGACCCATCTAGGTTCAATATGGGCAAAAGGAAAAAAAGTTGTCTTTCAGGTACTAAAGAGGAGGCAAAATAAAGGCATAAAGATACCGGACTAGATTAGACTTAAAGGTCTCTTCTAGTTCTATTACTCCATGAAGCCTGAGGTATTATCAGCGACCCAAAAAAACCCTCAAAATACTTCCTCATTCACGACAGCGGAATACACAGGCAACAAGGCTAGCAAAGCTAATGGTTTTAGGAAGGTATCTGGAGAGACATATAAGCCCACAGGAGCAAATCCCTCAGTGAAAGCTCTGATATTCTGCAGAGAGCTGGAAGGGAGGTGCCTGTTTTCAAATGGCTTTCATTTAGAGCCCACAGCAAAATGGAGTTCAGCAGGGTGGTTCCCTAAAACTTATTCTTCTAGTTAAAGCAAGCTAATTATTTCCAGTCTCTTTTTCAGAATACGGGGAGAAAAAGAATAAATGAGAAAAATATTCAAGTATATTCCTGCCCCCTTCTAACCCAGTTTGGAAAATGTGTGCAAATTGTGGATTTTGAATCAAATGTCTTTTAAAAGGACTACAAAAAAATACTTATCAGAAATAAATAAGAACCTCCCAGTTTGCAGGCCAGGTTCACATAGGTGGAGATATATAGATATATATATATATGTATATATATATCTCCCCTTACAAAATACACAGGGTGAATTTGTTAGTTGTCTGAAATGAAGGATGAAGGCTTTTTAATTTGAATAAGGTAATAACTGAATATGAACTATGAATTTTTCCTGTCTTATGTTTACCTTTTTGTTACTCATACACTGTCATTGGTAAGATATTTTTAAGTTTAATAACAGCAATAGGTTTCTGCTAGGACCATTTAAAACCACATCTTAACTGTAACCATTTTATGTATTTCCAAGGATAGCAATGTAGTTTATGGTCTTGAAAAAGATTTTCGGAGGAGGGGGAACGACGAACTAGTCTATTCACTATGCTCTGGGCCTCCAAGCACTAAGGTATCACTAACTGATTGATCTATCTTGACATAATGCCAAGCAGTCTTATTTACAAAACTCTAAGTAGTACAAGAAATCCTTACTTCCCCATAGCCTTCAGTGTGAATTTATTTCCTCCCTTCCCAAGTTTTTCCTAACTTGTTCAATTTAGCTCCCACGTTTGAAATGTGTTTTTAAATCTCCTTTTTTAACAGCCCCTAGGGCTGTTCCATAAAATCGATGGTTTAGGTCTAAAAATGGGGCCTATTCTGCCCTTTTAACAGTTTCACTGCTCAATGCTTAGGTACTAATCTTCGAATGATTGAAATATTATTTGCTTCCAGCATTTGGTACTTTAGTTTCGAGAACAAGTCTTTACAGTAAACCAAATAAATCTGTTCTGTTTTCTAAAGCCCGCGTCCGCCACATTATCATCTAAGTAGACAATGCACTGCCTTTAAAGGACTGAGAAAATAAAGAGGCAAAACTCACTGATAAACTGTGGCAACATGAAAATAATCAGCTGAGCTACCCGAGTAAGAATTCTGTATTTAATAGTGCTTCCTTAAAATTGTATGGATTTCGCAAGTCTTAGGGTTCCTCCACATTAAGAAAAGCCTCCTCTCCCATTCCTACACCAGTCCCATGTAGGTTTCTCTCCGACTCGGCGCGCGCCCCCAGCCAGGCCTCGCAGCCATGCGCCGCACACTGCAGCACTGGCGCGCGCGGCCCGCAGGCGCGGAGGACCCCGCCCAGCAGCAGGCCGCGCGACGGGAGGGGCTCGGGGCGCGGAGCCCGCCTCTGCGGTGGCCAGGCCCGGCGCCGAGTGGGCGCGCCGGGCCGGGGGAGTGGCCGCGGCCGCCGCACCGCCTGTGCCCGCCCGCCCCTCCCCAGCCGCTACTTAAGTGGCTCCGGCGCCGCCTCCGCCTCAGTGCGTTACTTACCTCGACTCTTAGCTTGTCGGGGACGGTAACCGGGACCCGGTGTCTGCTTCTGTCGCCTTCGCCTTCGCATCCTAACCCGTAGCCATCATGGTGAGTGGGCCGAGCGCGGCGCCCGGGCTCGTTCGGGGAAAAGCGAGCCGGAGAGGCGCGGAGAGCCTCTAGAGAGGGCTGTGACCGATGCTGTGCATTTGGAGGGCAGAAAGCGAGACGAGAGGCGAGGGCGGGAGTAGATGAGACCTCGGTTTGTGGAGAATGGCGGGGGCGCGGCAAGAGGGGGGACGCCGGGGTTTCTTCTCGGACTCTGGGAGGGATGACGGGGCGCCGGCTCCCCTCCGCCGCATTTGGAGCTCTCTTTTGGCACCTAACTCCTTCGTGGAAGCGGCGCTTTAAGGCCCCGCAATCCTTTCCTGCGCGTGCCCTTCCCCCTTCCTTCTCCCGCCTTTGGCGGGCTCGCGCGGATTCTCCCCGCCCTCATTTCCTCTGCGCTAAAAGCGGCGGTGGGAAGGAGCGGGAGACGAAAGCGCACGCGCGATCGTTACCTTCCAGCCGAGGAACGGCGGGAAACCGCCACTGCAGTCTGCGCGTGCGCGCCGGGTCGCTGCAGGACCGGCTGTAGGGTGTGTCTCCTGTTACCATGAATTTTATTTTTTTAATGAAAGCAATAAGATATGTGAGGACGGGCTCCTTGACAGTGTACCGTACTACACCAGTGTATTAGAACAATTTCGCTCCCCGCAGCCTGTAGAGGCCATCTGTTCCTGCTGCCTTAGGAATTCGTAAGGGAGCAGGTGGTGGCAGTGAGGGATTTTGAGGGACTGGAAATCGGATCTTGGCCCGGATCCGGGCCGCCGATAATCCCCTACTGCGCAGGGACAGATGTGTAAGTGTTAGGCTGCGCCCAATGCTTGCGGGCAAGGGAAGATGGGTGGCCAAGGCCGCGCCTCCGCAGACGTGGCCATTGCGTGCCTCTGCAGCTGCACGTCCCCACTGGCCGCAGGGTGGCGCGGGTGAGCGCACCCTGAATTGCTCATTCATCCTGTGCCGCAGAGCCCCACCCTTGTCCCTGGGCTCGACATTTCTTCTGCATTTTTCTGGCCACGTGTTTCCTGTACTAGGAGATGCCCGGAAATGTGGCCACCTAGTCTAAGGTGGGATTCTTGGAGTCTGAGTGCAGGATGAATGGCCGCCTCCATATCGTGGTCCTCCAATGGAGGAATTTGTGACTAAGCTTTTTTCTTGGTCTAGAAAGAGGCCTTGATTTAGCAGTGGGAGGATGTCATTTTGAAAGACGAAATTTGTGGCTGTGTGCGGTGGCTCACCCCTATAATGCCAGCACTTTGGGAGGGCGAGGTGGGAGGATTGCTTGAGGCCAGGAGTTGGGAGACCCCATTTCTATAAGAAATATAGAAAAAGTAGCTGGCATGGTGTCACACAGGAGGATCGCTTGAACCCAGGAGTTTGAAGTTACAGTGAGCTATGATGATGCCACTGCACTCCAGCCTGGTTGTCAGAGTGAGAGACTGTCTCAAAAAGAAATTTTTTTTTTTGATAAGGAAATTTGTAAGATGATTCTGTGGATATTTTTTTTCCACTTGACAGTCACCAATAGATTATTTTAAATTGTGATTTGTTTGGTTTTGTTTTTCTCCCTTCCCACAGCGTGAGTGCATCTCCATCCACGTTGGCCAGGCTGGTGTCCAGATTGGCAATGCCTGCTGGGAGCTCTACTGCCTGGAACACGGCATCCAGCCCGATGGCCAGATGCCAAGTGACAAGACCATTGGGGGAGG
>CAUYRT010024469.1:0-76390 GCA_963574885.1 Lepilemur ruficaudatus | reverse complement strand
TTTACTAGATCCAGAGATTCCTTCCATCATCCTTTGTTTCTATCACATTTACTATAAAATAAGACTTATTAATTGTTCAAATAATCTCTACCTTTGCTTGATATGTTTTTCTTACCTGACAACTTATGAGAGAAGAATGTGAAACTTCTCTATTATTAATTACAGGTTATTAAGTATGAAATGTCTGATTTCCTTAGGTACTGAGTTTAACAGTTCATATCTCTGACATTTCACTTTGACACTTCTTGTTTTATTTTTATTGTGAAGGTTCATCCTCAGTCTTGCAAATGCACATTTTGGCTTGTGATTATCTTTCACATTTCTTTAAGAGCAACGTCTGTGAAACCATGCGTAAGTCAAAAATTCGTGTTATTTTCGAATACAAGTTCTGTCTTGGAACCAATGCAGTGCTGACAGTTTGAAATATCAATGAAATGTTTGGGAAGGATGTGGCTAATGAAAACATAGTACGTGGATGGTTTGAGAGGTTCCATTTTTGTGTTTTTAATCTTGAAAATGAGCCATGAGGGCGACCTGAGACCAAGGTGGATAATGATGAGCTAAAAGTTGTAGTGGAAGCAAATTCTTCTCAACCTTCATGTGAATTAGCAGAAAGGTTTGATGTTCCTAGTCCAACAATATTGGACGATTTGAAACAAATCAGTAAGACAGAGGAGCTGAATAGATGGATTCTGCATGAATTAAATGAGTGTCAGAAGAGAAATCATCTCAAAGCTTGCCTTTCTTTGCTGTCACGACATAAAGGTGAACCATTTCTACACCATATTGTTATATGTGATGAAAAATGGATTCTTTTTGACAGTTGCAAGGGCTTGGTACAATGGTTGGATAAAGATCAAGTGTGAAACAGTCCAAAACTGAATATTCATCAAAAAAAGCTAATGGTGTCTGTTTGGCGGTCCAGCGCTGGTGTTATGTGCTGCAGCTTCATGAAACCTGGTCAATGAATTACAACAAATGTCTACTGCAACCAATTGGTTGAAATGATGAGGATGCTTGTGATTAAGCAGCTGACATTTGTCAATAGAGAAATGCCAATCCTCTTGCAAGACAATGCTTGAACCACTATCACACAAACAAAGCTGCTCAAGCTATGGAGCTGGACTTGGAAACTGTGTCATCCACCATATTCAACAGACCTTGCACCAACAGACTACCACTTCTTTCAGGCTTTGGACCACTTCTTGGAGGGAAAAATATTCAATTCTCAACAAGCTGTGGAAAATGCCTTTGGCAATTTCATTGCCACTCGCTCTCCAGGCTTCTTTGCTGCTGGCATAAACAAGCTGCGACTAACATGGCAAAACTCTGTCGATAGTTTAGGTATATGCTTTGACTAATTGTATTGCCTCTTTTTTGGGTATAATAAACTACACTTTTCATTCAAAATTGGACATTTGATATTTAATGATCTAATATTGCAGTTTTTGCTTTGTCAATGTAAAAGATATGTTGCTAGGAACCTGAATTTCAAAAGGAAATATTTTTCATTGTATCCTTTATCCTACTTACCTCAAATCAGTTTTGTTTTGTGTTAATATTGCTTCAGTGTTTTCTATTTAGCCTTCTTTGCTATAAAGCATGTGTGTTTTCTGATATAAAATCATGCATGAGTAAAAAAATCTGTTTAATGTGGAAGATAGATGAATGGGTTTTAATGTAACAGAAAAGTTCCCTGATAAAATTTCAAGTTCCTTATTGCAACTAACATTTGGGAAATGACCACTTTTGAAAATTTGATGTGGTATCAAAAGAGCATATTCATATTAACCTGAGGAAAACTATGAAAATCCCCCTCCTTTTCTCAGCTATGTATATGTGTGCAATGGACTGAATGATTATTTCCCCACAAATTCATACATTGAAATCCTAACCCTCAGTGTAATGGTATTAGGAAGTAGGGAGTTGGGGAGGTGATTAGGTCATGAGAGCAGAGCCCTCACAAATGGGGTTAGTACTCTTTTAAAAGAGACCCTGTAGAGATTCCTCATCCCTTCTACCATGTGTTTACTGTGACAGGATGGCTATATAAGAGGAAGTGGAACTTCACCAGACACCAGATTTGCCAATGTCTTGATCTTGGACTTCTGTCTTCAAAACTGTGAAAAATGAATTTCTGTTGTTTATAAGCCACTCAGTCTCTGGAATTTTGTCATAGCAGCCTGATCTCACTAAGACAGTGTGTGAGGCCAACTATTTTCCCCACTTACTTCAACCAAAAAAAATGTCACAAACCGATTGAATAGAGAAGCGGATAATGAGAAATCAATTGTCTTTTATTCAGCCAGAAATTAGATAATTCGCAAAAGGTAAAACTATGCCCTCTTCTCAGTAAATTCATTTTGGTTTGGAGAAATATAATTTGTTTTGACGTGTAACTTCTGTTAAAATTTAATGTATTTATGAAAGCTATTTTAAATTAATTATTAAATAAATATTTTTAAAATTGTCTAGTTTTAATTTTTGAATTCATTAAATATTAATAGATATAATCCCTATGAGCAAAATATCAACAGAGTTCTCAGTAATTTTTAAAAGTACAAAAGGGATCTGAGAACAAAACTTTAAAAGCCATGTTTTCATAAAAGCTCCCTTATTGCATATATTTGTTGTGAATATTTCCTCCCAGTTTGTGATAGAATTTCATCTCCTTAATGCTATTAATAAACCAATTTTTAAAAATTAAGAAAATATAAGATACTGTTTTCCTTTTTGGTTAGTACTTTTGGTGTCTTCCCTGATAAATTTTGTCTACCCCATGGAGCCAAGTTATTCTGCTCTGTTTTAATCTAAAAGTTACATAGTTCTAGTTTTCATGCTTATATCATGATCTATCTGAAATTCCATGTTGTATGTTATGTGATGGAAGGGTTGAGTTTCATTTTAACTGTTTGGTTATCTAGTATCCAGTTGTTCCAGCACCATTTGTTAAAAAGACCCCTGAACCCACTAAATTGTTTTCATGACTTTGTAAAAAGAAAAAGCGGTTGAGAACTATAGTTTGTTGTAAATACTGAAATGAAGTGTGTAAATCTGCCAACTTTGTTTTTCTTTTCAAGGTGTTTTTGTTTTTGTTTTTTGCTTTTGTTTGTTTGTTGCTGTCCAAACGTCTTTGGTTTTTATATAAATTTTAGAATCAGCTTGCTGATATCTATCAAAAAACACATTGAAATTACATTTGGGGCTCCTATGAGTCTATAAATCAATTGACATCTTTAAATCCGTAAAGATGAACATTAATTTGGGCCTTCATTTTATGCTGTGATGTTTTATAGTATTTGTTGTAAAGGTCTTTAGTATTTTTGATAAATTTATCTCATTTTAAAAATATTTTTACATTTTATATATGAAATTTTATGTCACTTTTCCATTTTTCTAATACTATATAAAATGCAATTGAATTTCGTGTGGACATAACATAGTCATCTTTCTAATTTCATTTACTAGTTCCAACTGTTTCTTTAATTTCTTAAAGTTTTATAAGTAAACAGTGATGCCAAATGTGAATAACAGCACTTTTATTTCCCTATTTTCAACGTATATGGATTAATTTCTTTTTCTTGTCTTGTTGCACTGGCAAACCTCCAGTACACTCTTGAAGGAAAGAGGTGATATCCTTGTCCTGTTCTCAGTCTTAGGGAAATACATTCTATTTAGTCTTTCACCATCGTTGTACGTTATCTGTAGATCTCTTATCTTTGATTTTATCCTGAATGGTTGATAAATTTTTTAAAAAATGCTTTCCAGTATCTGTTGGAATGATCGTATTGTTTCTCTCTTTTATTACATTAATATGACAAAATACATTAATTTGGGTTTGAAAGTTAATTTAACCTTATTTTCTTGAAATAGATCCTGTCTGATCATGATGTAATGCCCATTTAAAAATTGTTGAATGGGATTTGATAATATTTTATCAAGATACATTGTTTTTAATTTTATACCTATAATATTTTTTAGGTTTGGTATCAGGATATTTCTGGCTTCATATATCAAGTCAGAGTGTGCGTCTCTCCCTTCTATTTTATAAAGGCATTTGTGTACATCATATATTAATCTCTCTTAAATATAAGTGATTAGCATTTACAAGTAAATTCATCTGGTCCTGAAGTTTTTCTGTGGAAATATTTTTGAAACATTTTTTGACATGTATTGGCTATCATAACTATTTTTCTTTTTGTGCTTTTATAAGGAGCATTTTTCAAGAAATTTGACCATTTTGGAAAAGTAGTAGAACAAATAGTCACATCATTGTTCACGATATTGCTTTATTATCGTTTTATTTTCTATATGATCTATAGGATCCATTCTTTCAGTTCTGAATAGGAAATGGGGTATTTTTTCTCTTATTTCTTGAAAAGTTTTTCTGAACCTACTTCAGCAGTCAAGGTTGGCTTTGTTAATTTCCTCCATTGTCAATCTGTATTCTATTTCATTGATTTCTGCTATTTATTGTTTTTTTCTTCTCCATACTTTGGGATTAATTTTCCCTAACCCCTCTGGCTTCTTAAGATAGAAACTTAGATCTTTGATTTTAAGCTCTTTTCATTTTTAACAACTTGCTCTTCTAATGCAAAAAATGTCTTTAATCCACTGTTTAACTGCAGCCCGTATTATTTGGTATGTTGCATTTGGATTATAACTCAGTTTGAAATGCTTTCTATTTCACTTGTAATTACTTCTTTGACTTACGGATTATTTATAAATATATTTTTAAATTTCCAATATGTGGGAATTTCATTTCTAATTGTTACTTATTTTTTATGTAATATTATTGTCATCAGAGAATATACTCCATCAGTTCAATCTTTGATACTCATTGATATATATTTTATGGTCAACATATGATCTATGCTATGATGTGAATATTTGTCCCTGCTAAAACTCATGTTGAGACTTAATTTCCAATATAACAGTTTTAAGAGTTGGGGCCTTTAAGAAGTGAGGGGGTCATAAGGGTACTGCTCTCATGAATGGATTCATTTATTCATGGATTAATGGGTTATAATGGGAATGGATTAGTTATCACGACAGTGGGTCTGTTATAAAAGCCAGTGGCATGCCCTTATCTCATCATATGATATTCTCTGCCATGTTATAATGTAGTAAGAGGGCCTTTACCACATGTGGGCTCTTGACTTTGGACTTCCCAGCCTTCCCAACTGTAAGAAATAAATTTATTTTCATCATAAATTACCCAGTCTCAGGTATTCAGTTATAGCGAGAGAAATGGACTAAGACATTTATCTTGATGAATGTTCCATGTAAACTTGAAAAAATGTGTATTCTGTCATGTTGGTGTAGTAGTCTTAAAATATGCTTCAGTAATTTACTTGATATTGCCATTATAATAATTTATAATCATTTTGTTCATTCTCTTGATTTTTAAGTTTAGGCTGTTAAAATTTCCCATTTCAATTTGAATTTGTCTCTTCCACTTCATTTTGCTGGTTATTTTCTTCTTGTGTTTTCAAGTTTTCTTATTCAGTGCATATACATTTAGGATTTTTATGTTTTCCTGAGGAATTGTGTCTTTTATCACTATATAATGATCTTTTTGATTGCTTGCAATACTTTTTATCTTGGAATCTACTTTGCTATTAAAATAACTATGACAGTTTTTTATGCTTACTGTTTGCATGGCATATCTTTTACTATAATTTTACATTAAACCTCTCTGAGAATTTATATGTAAAATATGTCCCTTGTAGACAACGTATAGTTTGGTCTTGCTTTTCTAATGCCTCTAATAATCTCTCTTTACAATTTATGTGGTTTGTTAATTTATGTTTAATATATATGATATTGTTTGGTATGATTAGCTTACTTCTTCCATCTTGCTATATATTTTTTAGTTTTCCTTATGTTTTTGATCTTTTTCCCCTCTATTTCTGCCTTGTCTTTGGGTTATTCAATTTTTTAAAACAATTCCATTTTCAATCCCCTATTGACTTTTAATCTATAACATATGTTTATTCATTAGTTATTTATTTTAGTTTCTGTGCTACGAATTACAACATAAATTCTTAACTTATCACAATCTTCTTAATGCTGCACCACTTTTTCTGTCTCTCGTATGCACACATGCACTTGCCTATGCATATGTGTTCTCTCTCTCTCTCTCTCTCTGTTTTAATAAGTACAGGTCATATATTCCTGCTTTCTATCATGTTGAGTAATTTTAATTCAACGCTGGGAATGAGAATTATTGATGATACCTTGTAAGGAATTTGGGTTATATTGTCTTCTTTTAAAAGGTGCTAAATTTTTTTTTCCAATAAGTGGTTGGATTAATTATATTTGTTGTTGCTCCTTTCAGATTTAGTGTTCTTCCTTATTCAGAAGTATCTAATTTATTATTCAATTTAGTTCTATAATAGTGCACTGTCCTTATTCTATGGCATGTACTTATTTGAACGATGTAGCCTTCTGGGATCTCAAATGAGTGACTGGGGTTCTCAGGTTTGACCATTGTGGCTGACCCATAACATTAATATCTCCTAGCATTCCATGACCTCTCTACCTATCAGTGTCCCATTTTTAGCCACAGTAAGTTATGTCTATTAAGCGTTACAGACAGCCCCTTGACCAAGAGCCAGTGTGACTTCTCAGACTTCCATGGCATTCCCTCAGCACAGGTCCCTCTTGTCTAACGTTCTGCTTTGCAAACTGCAAATCGTTCAGCAACCCAGAACTACTCTCTTTTTCTCCTTTGCGCATCAAGACCTGCATGCTCTGCTTGAGCTTCACTTCCCTGCATCAGCAGATGTGTGTCCTTAGGCAGAAAGATGGGGGTAATCACAGACACGTTTGCATGTATTTTCTTTTTCCAAGAGTCACTATCCAGTACTGCTTGTTACATTCTGTGAGACCTTTTATCAGCAATACTTGTTTCTCCTCAATGCTGGAAATTTTTCTATCATTTCTTTGGGAATTCTTTGCCTTCTACTATCTACTACTATTATTGCTTTTTTGTCTTTGAATACCTGTTTAATAAATATTTATACTTCAGGGTCTAGTCTCTGTAAATAATTTTTTAATACTTTCTCATCATTTTGAAATGCATTCTGGGTTTATTTCTCAACTTTGTCTTTTTATTTTTGTTTTTTTCTGATCCAATTTTTTTATTGTCAAATTGTATACTGTTTTTATTTTTCATAAAGCTTCTTGTTTAAGGAGCCATTCCCCCTCTTATACCTCTAAATCTATGAGTTTCAACTTTTGTTATTTTATTAACGTTATTATCCCTGCCATATTCTCTGCATGTTGAACTTGTTTCATTTTTTTTTCCATTGTGATAGTTATATGCTCACCTCTGTATTTGAGATTATCCTGCTTGCCTTTGTACGCAGTTTGATCTACCTTAAGTAATTTGTAAGAAGGACAGGAGATTCTTCTCGTGGATACACACAAGTAGCCCACTCTGGGCACGAGTGCTCTTTTTTCCTTCTTTGTTATCTACACGGAGCAGTGCCCTGCCACCGGCCTCAGTGCTCACATTCAGCACCCTGTTGGATTAAAACCAGCGTGGAACATGGAGTTGTGAGCTATCTGATGAACTACTCACTAGTCGATCACACCAAACTTCTGGTCTGTCATCTCTAGAGTGGAAGTACTAATAGAGCTGCTACCTCTTCGTACTACCTTCCTTCGCAGCAGTCCTCTTCCCAGTTTGTCCTGAGCTGTTTTCTCAATCAGTTGTATCCTATCAAAGTTTCATCTCCTAGAGAATCTTAAGCATTTATGCTCCAACTTTGACATGCTTTAAGGGGCGAAGGATGAGGAGGCAGGAGATATGCTAAGCCCTATATCTTGATCCTAAAACCTATATTACAAAATGTGTAAGCATAAGATATATTAATGATAGATAATGATGAAGAGTATGTTTTCTAACCAGAGTGGATATTCAGCAAGATACCCATATTAGCTATATATGTCCAGCATCTCTTTTGATTGGTTTCTGCCCATGCCATGTTTGTTGCTAAATATCGTGAATATCATATTTACCTATGGGGCTCGCAGAGTATGAACAGAGAAATCTGACAGTCTGGAAGAACTGGTTAGGAAATAACACCCTAGAGGCCCTTTCCCTTTTTAAATTTGTGGATGGTTGCTGATAACTTATTTCTCTGCCTGTTTGCTACAGGAGGCATCTTTTGTGGAATCAGAGAAGGATGGGCCTGTCCATTTGATAAGAAGCAAGATGTAGGACAGGTATGCTGGACAAAAACATGTCTTTCCATGACTTGTTGCTGAGCCTTAATTTCCATCCAATAGAACAGCACGAATGAACTCATACTTTTTTTTTCTTTCTAGTTAGCTATTTTGGCTTGACCTAACCACTATATAGCCTCAAACTTTAAGCAAGCAGTGCTCACATAAACCTGCAATGTTCACCCTTTGGGTTGAGATGCAAATATCAGTCAGGATTCCAATCCTTACCCAGTATATCACTTTGCTGTTTCAGGCTTCACCCTTTGACTTTATCCTCAGTGTCACAGGAATACAGGAATGTTATTTTTTTTTTTTGAAGATGGTCAAAGTCTTCTGACTATCTTCATATATATTAGTAGCAGACTCCCTGGAGCTAACTCAAGGACAGCTCTATGAAGTTAGAAATAAAAACAACAACAACAGCACACACACACACAACACACAAAAAGTTGAGTTCATATATTAGTGTGTTCAAGTTCTAGGCAACCAAAGGATAAGCCTGGAAACATCATTTTGTCTGTAAGAATGAAAGCTTGAGGTCTTCGAGATCACAGTAGGTGTTTAAAAGGACCTTCAAATTGCAGACTTGGAGATTTCCTCAAAACGCTTCCTCCGCAACTGTCCTCCTAATGCACCTTTCAAGGCTCAGCTGTGTCCTCTAATGGTTTTTAAAAGGTTATATTCCCATGTAAAGATTTTGCCCCTTTTTCTCTAAGTAACTGTTGCTGAAAGCAAAACAAAATAGCTCTTTGAAGTGGGGAAAAATCAAATATCCAAGACATAAAAATGAACTTTTCAATTTGGAAGATTGATACCAACTTTAGGACTACATTTTTAGGGGGCAGTAGCGTCCAGTAAATTCTGATGATAGTTTTTATGACACCTGGAGCTTGACACAGAAAATAGGAAACTAGCAGATGAGAGATCTGCTAATCCTGGATCCCTAACAATTCCTTCCAGTTCAACTAATCCCTTGAAGCAGTGGTTTTCAAAGTGTGCTCCCTGGACTAGCAGCACCAGCATTAGCTGGGAGCTTTTATGAAATGCTAATCCTTGGACTCTACCCCTTATTTATCTACTAAATCAGAAATTCTGGGAGTGGGTCCCCTCCATCCATTTTAATGAGCCCCACCATAGGATTCTGATGCATACTACAGTTTAAAAACCATCATCTTAAAGAATGCCTCTAGGAAGAATGGCATCTAAGGTCATTGCCATCCCGGTATTCCCCATAGATTGTCTTCACTTCTCCTATGTATATTTCTCTTGTTAATTAAACAATGCTCATATTAATTGCAAAGGACTGGCAGAACTCTCTAAGGTATCAGGAACTGGGAGTGAGGGCAAGACTTGCTCTTATGGCCTGTCCCTCCTGGGCCTTTGATCTCCTTACAGGTGAGAGACTGAACTGCTAGAATCTCCTTGGCTTTGCTCCTACTTGTGCTGGCCTCATTCTCATTTAGTGGCCGGCCTCATTCTCATTTAGTGGCCAGCCTCAGTTCCCTTCTTGCACCAGCTTTTCCATTTATTTTGGTCTCTTCATTTGGTCGCAATTCTGCTTGCTCCCTTCATTTTGCTGTCACTTAAGCTCTTGCAGTGGAAGCAAGCTCTGATTAGTAAGATGCCTAGGACAGCATTTCACAGGAAGGCATGGCACTGTCTGCTCCCAATCCCTTTTCATTTAAAATTAAAATCCACCCTTTGATGTAACTAATAAAACTATCATTTCAGCAATGTAGAAACTGAGGCTGAGAGAAGCTCAAAATATTTCCCACAGTGACACATTTCTCAAATGTTTAATCTGGGAATAAAACCCATTTTTACCTGCCTGCAAATTTATAGTTGTTCATTCCTTATCACACTCTCATATGTGTTAGCCTCTTGTTTTGTCTATAAGGTCTGTACTGTATTTCTGGTATGTAGTGGCAGATACTCAGAGCTTGAAAGTTATAGGTGTTTCCGAGTTTGCTTAGTTCTAGTTATAAATGAAACAAAGCCAAGTGCTTTCTTTTCAGATATAGATCAGTGCTTATTCACTTAGCATATCTTTCCCTTTCTGTAATATTTCTTCTACCTTACTTTTTTGTTTGTACTTTAAAAATGCCCTTGGGTAATGTCATTGAAGATGAAGGAAGGTAGAAAGATGGGGTTTATCCCGGCATGCTTTGTAGTTAAAATATAAAACAAAGGAGGAAAATGGAGCATACAAAAAGAATAGTATATTTTTTCTGTTTTAATCAAAATGTGATAAAGACAAAACTACTATTTTAATTTAAAAATAGGGTGCAAAGGAAGGAATATGGTCTGATATATTTATCTCTCCTGAGGCAGCAGCCTAGGGAAATGGGCTTAAAGCAGTAGCAGGAAGGATTTGAGTATGATTAAGTTAGGAAGGAGGGCCTGGTTTGCCAGTTGTACTGCGCCAGAGTAAGTTACCACGACTTAACGAATTATCTTCCCTGCGTACCTTGTTGAGGCTCTTTAATTCCACTGCTTCCTAGAGACCTCTCCTGTAGGCAGAAATTTCCCAGATGACTCTGAGTTCTTTGCAGAGTAAAGGTCTCATGGAATGTGAGTGAGCCTTTAGCCAATCACCACCCGGAATTCAAATCCCGGCTCTATCAGTTTTAACCAGTGTGATTTTGGGCAAATGAGCTCATATTTGAGAATCTGTTGTTTTATTTGCAACATGAGAGAGATTTGGGTTTTGATACGATCCAGCTGCCTCAAGAAGATCAGCTACACAATTTGTGGGGTCTAGAGATAAATGAAAATGTGGAACCCCTTGTTTGAAAATTACTGAGAATTTCAAGATGGTAACAGCAGAGCATTAAATAGGTCCCCTCTCAGTGCAGAGCCCTGTGAGGCTACACAGGTCATATGCCGAGGAAGCCAGCCCTGTGCTTCAGTGTACCCACAGTGATTCACCTATGACAAACTGGAGCATAACATGGCCCAAGAAGACCCAGATGAGAGCAAACACAAGTTGATACGTGACTCTCTGCCAAGAGCCTGGCAGACATACTACTCTGTACAGACTTGTTGTGAGCAGGTTAAGCAATCTTTTGAAATACACACTCTATTATGGAAATATTTAAATACATATAAGACCTTTTTTATTATTTTAGAATATTAAGGGGATACAAACATTTTGGTTACTTGTATGACTTTGCCACATCCAAACCAGACCTTTAAGCTTGAATTTTTTTCAATTTATGAACCCCCAAGTTTATCATGAAGATTAAATGCGATCGCGAATGTAGAATACATGGCCCATGGTAAAAAACAATCCACTATTTTCCCAGATATATTCCTAAAATCCCCTACATGAAAATCTCAAGATTTCTTCTTACAGGGCAGATCCTCAGATCCCGTATCAGGTTTAATAAATCAAAAGTTCTGTAGTTAGAACATGGGAATCTGTAGTTTTACCAAGTATCCCAAGAGATTCTTACGCTATTGAAGCTTTAAAATGACTATAATAAACACAAGTTACCCATCAGTCTTCTCCCAGTTCCATAGCTAATCTTTGCTTGTAACTTCTGCTTTGACCAAAGCTTGGTGATCACTAAAAATGTGTGAATTTTAACAATGAGAATTATTTTTCTGTTACAATAACTGCTATTGCAACAATAACAAAACAAGCCGTGGCTCATTACGAGCATTTTCTATATGTAAAGTGCTTAAGAGGCATTTTATTTAATCCCCAAATAACTTGTGAGCTAGAAATTATGGTCTCATTTACAGGAGAGGAAACTGAATCTTACAGATGCTAAGGGACTCACTTGCAGCTAGCAAGTGGCAATTTCATGATAAAAGCCTGGACTTTTGTGGACTCAAAGTCCATGTTGTTCCAGTACATTACACTATCTTTCTAAGCAGGAAAATATACCACAAATGTGGACAAATTGTCCCCCCAAATTTATTTGCTTTTTTCAGAATCCAAGCATCTTGGCCTTCTTATCAGTAAAAGTGGTGTTTGCAGAAAAACCCTCAAGAAGGCTGAAGTGATGGAGAGGATCTCTTGCTGAAGGGGAGGCTTTCGGAGATAGCATTATGGAACTGTGTGTTGTTTTTTCATACCTGAAGTGAAACCCTGCCTCTTCAGTGAATCCTTTATTAGTACTTTTTTTTTCAGTCAATAAATATGTCACTCCAAAAATGACAAATGCAAAAGACGAAGAGACACATGAAATAATTGCAAACGGAAGTATGAGATTTAGACATATAAGAGTAGCTAAGAAGTAAGATACCAAAGGAAGTTTATTTGTACTGTATCCATTTTTCTTTTACGGAATGAGAAATATTATGCAAAAAGTGAATGAGCTAATTTTTAATCTTTCCTTTTCATATATGTGTAACACAAAGAAAGAAGAAAGCAATATATACAGCTTAGTCCTCTTCATTTTAGCTTTCAATCCTATTTTTCATTCTGTGCCAAGACAGGAGACAGAGATAGGGAAATTCATCACAAATGAAATAAGCCAAACTCTAGAGTTCTACATTTATTCCTACTTTATAGATTTACATGAGTAGGAGTTCCTCAGCCTGTCTACTCTTATGCCTCATAATTAATATGACTCACAAATTTTGTTAGATATTAGCAATGAGTCATAATACATGGCAATATTTAAAAATATAAGCACCTAAAGTAAATACAAGTGCTTGCTATTTTATGCAAATCTGGAGTTATATCATTGGCTTAAGTAAAATCTACTTTGAATCTTTCTTAATTAAAGAAACCTTTTGAGTGTTGTTTTCTACCTTGAGAAAGAGAGGACTGTATAATCAGAGATGTGCTAGTTGATGTTTAACAGCTATCTCTCCATGTGTGGAAAAATCTTTTTTTTTTTTGAGACAAGAGTCTCACTCTTTTGCCTGGGCTAAAGTGCCCTGGCATCAGCCTAGCTCACAGCAACCTCAAACTCCTAGGCTCAAGCGATCCTCCTGCCTCAGCCTCCCGAGTAGCTGGGACTACAGGCATGTGCCACCATGCCTGGCTAATTTTTTATATATATATATTTTTAGTTGTCCAGCTAATTTCTTTCTATTTTTTTTTAGTAGAGATGGGATTTTTTTTTAGTAGAGATGGGACCACTCAGGCTGGTCTAGAAGTCCTGAGCTCAAATAATCAGCCGGCCTTGGCCTTTGAGAGAGTTAGGATTACAGGTGTGAGCCACTGCGCCAGGCCATGTGTGGAAAAATCTTATTTGTTACATTGGCTGATTTCCATGCTGACTCCCACACGGTCAACTTTTAGCTACCAACATGAAGTCACTAAAACAAGAGTTTGGAAAAGACGCACACAATCAACTCTTGCAAGCTGCTAAACACAGGTTCCTGTATACAACCTTCTGCAATTATTTTTGGATTAATTGGAAGTTTAACTGTTAATGTACTTTTCCATAGATTTAGTTTACTTCCTTCAGCTTCTTTTTATTTAATCAGTAGAAAACACTGGAACATATTTAGTTTATTTATCAGTTTTCCTACTGATGAATATTTGGTGTTCTGTGTTTTTGCTAATAAGAGCTAATATTTCCACAGAGTTTACTTTGTACCAGGCACTGTCCTAATTATTTTACATGTGTTACTCTTTTTATTCTCTCAACAATTATATGAGATCTTCTAGCAATAAATATGGTCTTTAGGTTTTTCATAGATGTATTTCATAATCTGGAGGAATTTCCTTTGTAAACATAATTAATTCAGAATTTTGGCCATGAATGGATTTTTAATTTTGTGATCTATTGTCTATTATTAATAGATAATAATATATTTTCTTCTTTATTCTTTATATATATAATAAATTACATTGATCAGTTTTTAAATGTTAAAACTATCTCACATTCCTGAGATAAATTTGACATGATCTTGTTGCATTTTTCCTATTTGTATTTTGCTGAAATTAATTTGATCATATTTGTCAAAGATTTTTATATTTATTGTCAAGAGAGATGTTGTTCTATAATTTTCTCATCCTCTAATGTATTTTCTGGATTTGATTGGGATAATGTAGGTCTTATGAGTTGACAAGTGAGAAGTTATAAATTAGTCTTTCACTAATTTCTAAAAGAATTTGTGTGGGATTGGTGTTTTTTTATGTCTGTTTTATTTAATTCACCTATTAAGTCATCTTGTTTATGATTCATCGGGGAATGTTTTAAACTACCAATTTAATAGATATACAGTTACTTGGATTCTCTATGTTTTCAGTTCATTTTGGTAATTTGTCTTTCAAAAAATTTACCCTGAATGTCACTTAATTTGTAAAAATATTCTTAACATAAGATTTTAAAAATATTTTCATACTATCTATTTAATGTCCATAAGAACAGAAGAGCTCTCCCTTTTTATTCCTGATAGTGTGAATTTTTTGAAAGATATTTCTGCTGGTTGTGGAACTCTAGGTTAGTAGTGTTTTCACTTTTTCAGCATTTTAAAGATGCTGCCAATTCATTGACTGGTTTCCATAGTTTCTGATGGGAAGTCAGCTGTTGTTCTTGTTGCTACTGATGGGAAATCAGCTATTGTTGCTATACCACTGTATTTATGCTGTTTATTTTAAAATCCAGTTATTTCTCAGAGTTTCCTTTTATTTTTGGCTTTCACTGGTTTGACTATGATAATCTAGGTTGGATTTCCTTCTAATTATTCTGGTTGAGGTCCTCAAAGCTTCTTTTATATGTGGGCCAATGTCCTTCCCTAGTTTTGGAAAATCTCATCCTTAAGTATTTCTTCTGCTTCATATTCTCTCCAACCTTCTGGCAGTTCAATCAATCATATATAAGACCATTTAAAATAATTCTTCGTTATACTATTTTCTTCTTCTTTATTGATGTCCCAATTGGTCTTCAGTTGGATAGTTAATATTGAACTTTTTTTGAGTTCACCAATCTTATTTTTTGAATTTTTTGCTTATCTATCCTGTATATTCAAGAATTTTTTAATATCAGATACTGTATTTTTCAGCTGTAGAATTTCTATGCATTGCCTAATTTTTTTAAATTAATAGAGCTTATTTTGGGGATAAGTTTTAAATTTACAGAAAAACTAAACGGAAAGTAAGTTGCATTTTCATATATCCCTTCCTGGTTTCACCATCTATAATATTTTTGCATCAATTGTTACAATTGATGGTCTAATATTAACACATTATTAACTTAAGTCCAGTAGGTTACATTGGGGTCTGCTCTTTGTATTGTATATTCTATGGGTTTGACAAATGTGAAATGACATATATCCACAATTACAGTAGCATATGCAACAGTTTCACTGACCTCAAACTCCTAATCCTCTGTGTTCCACCTATTCATTCCTCCCTTCTTTCTCCAGAAACCATGGTGACCACTGATCTTTTTATTGTCTCTCTAGTTTTACATTTTCCTAAATGTCCTATAGTTGGGATCGTACAGCTTACAGCATTTCAAATTAGTTTCATTCACTTAGTAATAAGCATTTAGGTTTCCACCGTTTCTTTTTGTGAATTAGTATCTCATTTCATTTATTGCTGAATGGTATTATGGATATATTACAGTTTGTTTATCCATTCATCTATTTTATTACAGAATGTTTTGATTACTTCCAAGACTCAGGAATTATGAATAAAGCTGCTATAAACATCCATGTACAGGTTTTTATGTGGATATAGGTTTTTAACACATTTGGATAAATACCAAGGAGCATGACTGCTGGATCATATAGTGAGAGTATGCTTAGTTTCAGTTATGCCAAATGGTCTTCCAAAGTAGCTATGATATTTTGCATTCCCATCAGCAATAAATGAAAGATTCTGTTGCTTTACATCCTCACCAGCATTTGGTGTTGTCAGTGTTTTGAATTTTGGCCATTCTGATAGGTATGTGGTGGTACCTCATTGTCTTAATTTGCAATTCCAATAATAACATATGATGTTGAGCATCTTTTCATATGCTTATTTGTCATAAGTATGTCTTTTTGATGAGGAGTTTGCTCAGGTCAAGAGTTTTTTGTATATTTTGGATATCATTGTTTTATCAGATATCTGTTATGCAAATATTTTCTTCTAGTCTATAGATTATCTTTTCATTTTCTTAACATGTCTTTCAAAGAACAGAAGGTTTTAATTTTAATGAAGTTCAGCTTATTAGTTATCTCTTTCATGGATCATGCTTTTGGTGTTTTATGTAAAAAGTCATTACCAAACCCAAGGTCACTTAAATTTTCTTCCGTGTTATCTTTTAGAAATTTATAGTTTTGCATTTTATACTTAGATCTATTATCTATTTTTAGTTAATTTTTGCAAAAAGTGCAAAGTCTTTATCCAGATTTAATTTTTTATGTTAATATCCAATTCTTCTAGCATCATTTGTTGAAAATATTATCCTTTTCCATTTAGCTGCCTATGCTTCTTTTTCAAAGGTCACTTGACTATATTAATGTCAGTTCATCTATGGGCTGTCTGTTTTGATTGGTTTCTCTATTCTTTCATCCATACCACACTGTCTTGGTTACTGTAGCTTTACTGTATGTCTCAAAGTTGGATAGTGTCAGTCTTTTGTTTTTCTCCTTTAATAATGTGCTGGCTATTTTGTCTTTTGCCATTCCATATAAGCATTAGAGTTAGTTTATCAATATCCAAAAATTAACTTGCTGGGATTTTGACTGGAATTGCATTGAATCTATAGATCAACTTGGTAAAAGCGAAATTTTGACAATATTAAGTCTTCCTATTCATGTACATGAAGTGTCCATTTAGATATTCTTTGATTTCTTTCATCAGAATTTTGTAGTTATTTCATATATTTTTATATATGATATATATCATACATAAATCTCAATATGTGTAATACATATTTATATATATTTGTTTTTATTTGTTTTTCTTTTCTCACTGAAATTCTTCTTCATTTCATCCTTCATTGTCCACTTTTTTTCTATAATTTTTTAACCAAATTCATAACACCTATTTTTAATGCATTGTTTTAAAATTTTAATTTCATAATCTCTGTGGGTCTACTTCTATTGTATATTTTAACCTTTACCTATGTATCATATTTTCAGACTTTGTTTTACATGGTTCATACTTTTTTTTTTGGTATTGTGAGCATTAGATTTAAACAGAATAATAAAGATTGAAGTTAATATTATTTTTCCCCAAAGAGGGAATGCCCATTTCACTGTCAGGAAGATAAAGAGAGGGACTGGTTTCTTTTATCCCTTTAGGTAGGAGCTGGGTTTGAGCTGTGCTTAGCTTTAATTAGTTTCCATTTATATTTAGTTTTTGAAATCTTCGTTGTGAAATCTGTCTTCTTTTCATTTAGAACTCTTCCTTTCAAAGATTTTTTAGATATAAATACCACATGTCTATAAGAGATGTCATTCTGGTTTATGCACCTCCTTTCACCCCACTACCACCTTTCCTGCAATGCCATGCAGTAGGATAAAATAGGTAAGTGGGGGGAATTATATCTATGTTTGGGAAACTCCCAGATTTCAATCTCTCTAGCCATCTCACAAGGCCATTATAACTCTTATGCTTTCTCCTTATCTTAACAATGTCCTGGGAAATATCATGCATTCAGTGCTATAAGTATTTATATACATTAACTTATTTAATATTCACAAGAACACTATGAGTGATATACTATTATTATTTCCATTTGGAAGTGATAAAACTGAGGAAAAGAGGTCTTTTAAATTTTTTTTTAAAAATCTTTCCCCAAATCACACAGCTTGTAAGTTGTTCACATGACACTGAAGCTCTATAATTAGTGTGTCAAGCTCATTTTTGGAAGGACTACCCTAAGAAAGTTGTTTTCTATAGCTTGGTCATTGAAACTACTAGTAAAGGATATCTTGTAGGTATCTCAATTTCTCTTTACTCCTTCAAGATCCCATATATGACTAATTATTTTCCAATTGTTTGAATAAGAGAGTACGTGTCTGCCCCATCCTGTGTCTTTTCATATAGTACCATATATCATACCACTATTCCTCTAGCATCAATAAAATTGATGATATTATACTTTCTCCTCCTGTTATCCTTTGCCCTTTATATCTGTCTGATTTCCTAGCTTCATCTGACTTTGAACCCTCCTGTTTTTAGCCCTGCGTTTGGATAAAAAGAGGGATCTGGCTTTCCTTTATCTTAAGACCTATCTCACTGAGCTTCTTTTGCTGCTTCTGGTCAGTGGACTATCCTTTCCATGGCCCTGAGATTTCACCTTGGCTTTTGTCTTTTTCAGTCTTTTTTGGTTAGGAGGACTTTAGATGATAACAGGAATATAGCAGGAACAGCTTAGACATATTCTTTATCAGATATTTGGATGTGACTCAAATGTTAAATATTATTTCGAGTGAAAACTATATTAGGTTATTAAATATTATATTTTACATTCCTACATAAAACTATTCAAATATAAATTAAGCTGAAGTCAAGTTTAAAAACACAGAATAGAGAGATAAAATAATGTAGATTATCAATAGAATTTTATGTCTTAGGCTTTGGACAAGACTGAGGACAAATTCTAATTCAAGTTCAAATAATAATCAAAGTGTCACCTCGTACCAAACAAAGAGCTACACTGTTCAGACAAGTGGATATTCCATTAACATCTATTTTTGTAAATGTAAAAGTCTATCATTGGCATTTAGATAACCATATTCACATCTGGAGCTCTCATTTTCATGACAAAGATTAGAAAAAGAATGGAAAATGTCACATTATCAGCTCCTTTTTGCAAGAGTACAAGAATATGTATCTAATATCTTGTGTTCATATAAACATGTTTTCTTCAAGATGAAAAATGATAACTTGACATAATTGTTCTCTTACCAAAGCTGAGAACAAGGTCCATAGAGAGGCATACTAATTTTCCAGCCAATGACTATTTTTGTGCTTAAATAATCTTAGTACTACTGGCAACTACTTTAGTTGTAGATAAAATACATTCAGAAATGAAATAACCATCTCAGCTAATGACAACTGCAGACCACCCTCATTCTTGCATTCAATAAAGGCTTGTCACGTTGTCTTTTCTTTTGAAGTTCCATAGAGAGTCACATTAAGGGGGTGAATGCTTCCATCTCGGGTTCCATTTAGGTTACCCTATTAACTTTCTGTTAAAAGCTTTTTCTATTTCTTTTTTTTTTATTTGAACATTTTCTTGTAAAATCTCTAGCCAGAAGAAAATTTTCTTTTAGGAAACTTTGGTTGAAGCACAGAAGCAGTCTTTAAGTTACAATCCTTTGAAAAGAGTATAGGTTTTACAACTCTATAAAGAAAAAATTCAATTTTACCTTTTGTTTTGTATAGCCTTAAATAGATTTAATATAAAGCTCTAAATATGCATCTATTTTATTGATACTACTTGATAAGCAGTGGGTAAAACTTTTATTGAAATTTAACATATTATCTTTTTAAATTCAAATTTCTAAACACTGCAACTCGAGGATGATGCCATTCACTGCTTTACCCTATGTTGTGCAGGAATAAAAATGGAAGAATTGTTACCCGAAACCAATTCTTTAGTTGTCCCCTATGAAACATTTGTAGACAAACCTTTTGTTATCTTATAGGCCTGATAATGGCTTGAATTATGATTAGCCGGAATAGGTAATATAGGGGAAATTTGAGGGTACTCATTAGGACCTGCACCTCAAATAACAAGTGTCCTATTTTGGATTGTTATAGCTTACTTAAGTCCTTTGCATGTTGAGGACTTGAGGGGGCTTTGTAGTCATTTGTGGATGTATAGGCCCCTGGAAAGTACTCAGTATTAAGAACTAAGAGCACAGTAAGAAGAATCCTCCAAGACTAAATTAGTCCTGTTTGGTGATAATGTAATATAGCTGAGGTTGTGTTTATTTATATTTTGATGATGAACAATCATCAACCAAAAGATGTAGTAAAGAATGCTCTTGAAGACAGAGTAGATTTTCCAGATGCACAGACTCCAGAGAACTCCGTTCGTGGGGAAACTGCAATCTTTGGGAAAGTTGGACTGGTTGGTTGGAGAGTTGTAGGAATGGAGTTGGAAGTGAGCTGAAGGAAAATATAAGCAGTTAAGAAACTTGAATTTTGTCAGGGGTCCTTTAAGGAGCAATGGAAGTGTTTATGGAGGGAAATGATGACATATTTGAATTTTATAAAGTGAATTCTACCTGGGAAAAATCAGGGAAGGTGGACCAGAAGGAGAAATCCTGGACAGATGGCTGGCTCCAATCCCAGCTTCTGACTCAGTAGGTCTGGGTGGGGCCTAGAATTTGCATGTCTGACAAGTTTCCAGGTGATGCTGGTGCCCTGCGTCTGGTCCCAAAACTGCACTTTGAGAACCATAGCATTTCACAATCCCTAAGCTTATGCCCCTTCTTTTTCATATAAAAAGCACCTCCTTTTAGGATTATGCAGCTCAGGTGCATCCTCTTTTTAACACAGTTCTTCCATATTTCATTTATTTGTATGATAGGAAAGGCTATCTCTTTGTCCCTCAGAAAACCCTGTCTTTGTGTGTGAAAAGACTAATTTTTAGGTAGTATCATCAAGGAGATAATTTTTCCAGGGAACAAAAGAAACATTTTTTTTCTGGTGCTTCCCATCACTTCCAATCCTATAATGACCATTCTGTGTTCTTTATGACATTAAAATGTGTTTGTTCATCTTTCTCAAACTCCTCCTATAAGTGATTCTGAACAACAAAGAAGTATTTCTAAGTTTTTTCTTAATTGCTATAAAATTTTCAAAGGCATTTATGATTTGCTTATGTAACATGTTATATCAAATTGAGTATTTCAATGATCATTTTGAGAACATAAACTAGTGTGTTTTTCAGTTTTATTTGCCTTTGTTAAATGTAATTTCAATCTATGCAAACAAAAAGGAATAAAAACAAACAGGAAAGGTAATACCGAATATCAGGTAAAAGTTCTGCCAAACAAAGTAGTGTGCGTTGGATATAAGCTTTGTTTAAGTATACAATAAGTGGGGTTTTCTTTGTTTGCATCTGTTTTTGTAAAAGCAACTTCTTTTGTCAAACTTTAAAAATTAAAAACTCATGAATAGGCCAGTAAGGAAAATAAGGGCTGTGTTTGTGAAGGGACCAGATTCATGTTTGAGGACATGATTTTGTATGAATATCTTCCAATAATCTTACTCCACTCTCCCTACTATTCAATCATGAAAGAGCAATGATGTTTAATAATCGTTTGACCAATCCTAACATCATCAAAATGTCTTTTTCTTAGAATTAATACCTTCTACGTTTTAATTTCCTTCTTTCATTCTGACCCCAACCCTTGCATAACACCAAATGTTTACAATATATCCACACCCTACTTCAATCCTCCAGAGTATTAACCACCACCGAGTCTAAAGTTTCTCAATTATGATTTTTTTTTTCTTCTTTTTGTTGTGTGAGGGGGAAAGAGGTAATATTTTTACAATTCAGAAAAAGTCTTAAAATATTTTAAGATTGGAATTTATAAAGATCAGGCATTTCTTTTGATCCTGGCTCTCATTTAAATCATTCATATTCCATTTATTTGTTAGATTTCTACATGGTCTCTTCGGCATCAGACCAAAATATGATTTTATATATTTGTGGCTTCTGTAATTCCATACAATTGAGAGTCCTCCAAGGTTTTAGAACCATTTTAATGTATGTGGCTCTTTTGACAAATCAACATCCTTCTTATTGAATCAGTGAAATATATCTGATTTTGTTCCCTTTTGAATGCCAATTGAGTAAACACAATTTACCTACCAGCTCTGCCATTAGAGCCTCTTTGAGAAAATAGCTTTTCTTTAAAACAACAACAAAAAAAAAAACACAAGTGCATTTTGCCAGAAAACCAGATTTTACAAAATGTTGTTCAGTTATGCATATGGGTTGGGTGTGGCATCAGAAGACCTGGATTTGTGTGCTGGCTGTATTCACTTATTGCCTCAGGGACATTGAGCTTATTTACCTTCTCAGAAAATTGCTGTGATGTGTAAAATGCAGATAATTATACTTGCCCCAGCCTATTTCACTGGATTGTATTAAGAATAAATGATAATGGATGTAAAACTCTTTTGTAAGTTATGAATGATAGATATTGTAGAGATGATAGATATTGTATTATATTTATTTCTATATTTGACATATTAATAAATTTTTAAATGATTCCAGGTCATTCTTTTTGGGGATTTCAGTTATACATACCTTCTCACAGCCCACTTTATCAGGGGAAAGGCTGCTGTTTTCTTTGATAATAAACTGAAGTGTGTAACCGAAAAAAAAAGAGAAAGAGAAATCCTGGAAGAAAAGAAATCCATCAAAAAATTTGTCATCTGGATGAGGATGATGGAAAAGCTACAGTGAAATCTGAAAAGAAGGGATAAAGTTTATATATTTTGGGAATGAAGAATATGACATGGCCAACAATTATTTTAAAAAAATTTATTTAGGTAGAAAGAGAGATTTCAGGCATAATTCTCATTATGCTTATTGAACTGTAATATGAAATGCTGTAGAATATAGTACTTGCCTTACATATAAAATTGATTTGTTCTCCGAGTTGCTAAAACCTAAGGATTTTTTTAAGCATGGTTATCTGAAAACTTGCTAGAAATTTCTTATGACTGTAAATCTTTGTTCATGTTTCTACTAATTAGATTTGTTGGAAGAGATGGTAGACTTTCTATCTATCTAACATAAGTGAGATAAAGGACAAGTTTTCAAAAATTGTTTATTGAATTGATTGACCAGAAAATAATAATAAAAACAATAACAACAACAACAATGGTAATATATGTAACATCCAAAACACATTTCACATGCAGTATTTTATGTGGTTCTCTGTGATCCTGATAAGTTTATCAATCAGAAAACTTTTAAATAGTTAAATAACTTTCCTATGATCTTGGAGTCTGTAAATCTTAGAAGTGAGATGAGAATCACATTTCCCTGCTTCCCAGTATGCCAACTACCTGACCAGCCAATGTTAAACTGATGTTAGGGATTCAATGATCTTTCCAGGATATTCTAGCATCAGCTGGGCAGAGACAACCTACCAATGTATAGGGTAATTCTCACTGAAAATACCTTTACACAGTATTTCTTATTAATGGCCTATGTGTCATCTTTCTTCTTCAGACATTTCTTTTTCTTGTCCTTTTGTAGTTACAATATCAACAATTTCCCTTTGTTTTTGTTTTTCATCAATCTAACTAGATGAATTTATTATCATCAATGAATTTAGCAGAGCTATTTCCTCTGTCCCCACTAATTCCCAAATAACGTAGTCCTGAGCCCCACAATCAAATACTGACATTCTCTGTCACAATGTCAATAAATGCTGTAAAAATTATACTACTGTAAAAAAACACACCACTAAGAGCTAAGTTTATTTGCAAACACATTGAGATGAATAACAATGGTCAGTGACCTAATAATTTCAACTAAAATCATTATAAACAGTATACTAGTAATGAACACTAACACGGAATTTCAAAGGAGGGAGTGATTAAGGATTAATAAATTAATTGGAAGATAAAATTAGATTTTGAAAAAGGAGTAATTCTGTCAGGTGGATTAAAAAGGAAGGGCATTCATTGCAGGCCAGGGGAAGATTATGAAAAAGGCACATTAGACATGACATTTCCTGGCAATTGTGGGAGCAGATTATAGCTAATTATAACTGAACTAGAAGGTATAAAGAAAGGCGAAATAGAAACTGAGACTGTAGATCCAGTTGCCCAATATGGTGGACACAAGTGCCATGTGGTTGCTTAAATGAAATAAAATTGAAAATTCTGTTTCATGGTGACACTAGCTACATTTTCAGTGCTCAGTACTCATGTTTGGCTAGTGGTTAGTATATTGGATAGCACAGAAATAAAATTGTTCTTTAGAACTCCACAAATGGGCAAGGATCGAGTGATAGCTTTATAAGCTCGTATATAGGAGAGTGAAGAGCAACTTAATGAAGGTAAAATAAGAGATGTGGATTTCTGAACCAATAATATGTTGTATATTATCTATGCATATTATTTTAAACATTGATATTAGGATTTTCTATAACAATGTTAAAAAATAGAAGTGGTGGTCAGGAGAATAAGTGTGATGGCTATATTTAAACCTCAAATAACTTCTGCAAAGATTAGCTTGCCAAAAGTGTATCTGTGCAATTCCCCGAAAAGGTAAAACATTCAAGTGCTTCTGCATCTTCAAAGATAATGGTAAAATAAATTGCTATTATGGGCCTATTATCTTTGATAGAAAAGGCACTAGGATTAGCTTGATTAACTCAGTCCTGTAATTCACAATTTCCACCTTTTGAAAAGACAATGTCAAAACCATGGGTAAAGAACACTTACAATATTGCTAAAATGTAGGTATTGAGATGTGAGTAAAACTAAATCCAACTAATCTCAAAAATTATTGCTGCATGCATGCGGATACAATTCTAACTTTTAGACACATTTTCACGGTATAAAGAAAATCTGGCCTTGGTATGCCCTTTAAGCAAAAAGTGTTCCTGGCTCTTGCATTATCCTATTAATATTAGTCATTACTAATGGTAACTAGGATATGGGTTTTAAAATATGTTTTCAGTCTTACTGTGCTAATAGTTTGTTCTTGTTTGAGAACAATAGAGTGAATATTTCAGGCAACATAGTTGAGGATCAATAGATATATTCTTTGGCTATGGAGTCAAGGATTTTCTTGGAAAAGCTCAGGCTCATTATCAACTAAGTACTACCTGTTGAATACCTGCTACATGTTCATTATTTTGTGAGCTGTTATGGGGGAACAGCATGGGGGAAAAGTAGAGGAAAAGTGTAATGGGTTGGATAGTGTCCCTCCACCCCACAAAGTCATGTCCATCAGCAACCTCAGAATGTGACCTTATTTAAAAATAGGGCCTTTGTAGATATAATTAGTTAAATTAAAATGAAGTCATACTAGATTACTACGGTCTCTGAATGGGTGTATTTATAAAAGAACAGAGAAAACAATTTGGACACAGAGGACAAGGGAGAAGGCCATGCCACAGCAGAGGCAGAGATTGGAGTGAGTCAGCTACAGTCCCCACAATGCCAAGGATTGCTGGCAGCCAGAATCCAAGAGACAGGCATGGAAAAAAAATTCTCCCTCAGAGCCTTCTGAAGGAACCAAATCAGCTGATACTTTGATTTCAGACTTCTGGCCTCCTGAACTGTGAGAAAATAAAATTTCTGTTGCTTTAAGCCACCCAGTTTACAGTAATGTGTTATGGTAACCCTAGGAAACTAATACAGAAAGGAATTTCCTTTCTGGGTCCTTGCTCTGGGCATTATTCTGTGCTATTCAATCTATTGTTCATTGAGTACCCACAGGCATCTCTACCCGTTTCACAGATGAAATAAATAAAGCTCACAGAGGTTTATAACTTCATTCTCTTAGCAAATGACGGTCAGGAGTCTATTTCAGTTTCTTCTGTTAAGCTCATCATTTGAAATTCCCTGGGCATGGATTCATTCATCTTACAAATGATGTGCTGCTAACTTAGGGGTGTTCAGAGAGGAGGAACCCAAGGAAGGCTTGGATATGAAAGGATATCTTCCCTGAGGTAATGGAGCTAAAGCTGGCTTTTGAAATTTCAATAGGATTTGGATAGACATAGAGGTTCAAGAATGCTTTTCAAGGGGAGGGAGATTGGGATTCTAACTCGGTTCTATGATTTAAGCAGTTATATTCTGATGCATATGTTGAATGGTACCTTTTCTATGTAGGACTTCTGAGTGCATGTAACACCTTCTCCAGTCCTTACAGCCACTCCACGGCAGAGGCATCCTCTTACTCATTGTATGAGTAAGGAAATGAGTCTCTGGAAGATTAAATACTTTTTCTTCAAAGTCACACAATTAGAAATTGATGCCAGGAAATTCAGTCATAGATGTTTCTGACTCCAACGTCTGTATCTTCTTTCCTTCATTTTTTTTCTTTGAATTTATGCAATGTTTTTATAGAATAGGAAAAGCACTGGGTGGGGGGACACAAGTTAAGCAAGACACAAACCTCAATGAGAATGCAACATATTCGTGTTTTTCTGAACATAATAAGGCTATAAACCCCAAATATCTGTATATATTTTATAAGGAAGCAAGGAATATGAATTACGTCCAGGAGAGCAGTGTGTCTTAGCAGGGGACTTGCTCTTCAGCTCTGGGCCATGTAAAAGTCAATGATAATTGCTCATTTATCTGTCTGTCCTGCCAAGCTGGGGTTACCTGGAGAGATGGGCTGTGTCATCACTATCACTACACTTCTGCCTCTGGCTCTATGCCTAGCATAAAGCATGTGATCAGTAAATGTCTTCTTGCATGAATGACTATATGAAGGAACGATTATATAAAATGATGGATGATCTATGTTTCTTTCGTCCTCACTGATTGTCATTATTCAAGTGGTTCAAAATATGTATAAAGTATCTGAGCTAAAACTCATATCTAAAACGGACTGCTTAACACTAAATTTCACTAAAAATAATAAAATTATGTTTGATGTTCTTAAGTTTGGCAAAAATCTGCTTTTCTTAAGAATGAAGTTTTCAACCTCTTTCTGCCATGAAGTAATTCTTCTAAATACCAGGCTTCTTTTACTTTACTTTCCCTTTTCCGACAGTGCATTAGTAGTTTAGACGTAACACATAGTTAACAAAGCAAGCTCTGGGATACATGTGTAAACGGACAAAAAGAAAACCCATTTAAGAAAGCATACAACCTTTTTGACACATCCTTAATTCTTATTTTAATGATTAATTTATACAAACCAGAATGTAAACACATTTAGAAAGTTTTCTGATAATTTAAACCAGATCTCATCAAGGTAATTGTATTCCTATCATCTATTTAGGAATCAGTCTTCCTAAACTGTGTTGTATTAACATAATGAGATAATATGCATATGCAAATTACTCAAATCAAAAATCATGTTCCTGGACACATTAAACAGTAGATATTAGACATAATGATAATTTGACATACAAAAATACTTTTATTTATCTAGACAAATCATGCAAAAAAATTTAACCATCACAAATGGGCATGCTTATTATCTGCTAAAGAAGTGCAAAGGGATATGAACCACAATGCCAGTGGATTTATTTTACATTACGAGAAATGTGAAGCAGTTTTCTCTTTGCAATTTCGATATGGAATAGTCCCAAACCCTTTCTTCTGCCAATGGATTAAAATGCCAACCTGCTGAAAGTCATTTGTGCCCTGATCCCACGTGAAAAACTGCCAAGATTCCTGCTGGAGAGTCAGACAGATCCATAAGTCAGTTTTCCTTCTCTCTCCTGCCTTTCCCCTGCAGTGTTCCGCATTATTTCTTTGGGTCTTTTTTTTGTTATGAGTTGACTCTTAGGAAGCATTTTTTTTTTTTTGTATCTCTCTATTTACCTAAACAGCCATTTGGTCCTCTTGGGCTTCTTTGGCCTATGGGATGATCTTTTATAAAGTATGGCTTCCCCTGGAGCCTCAGAAGTTGTCTCCCAGGAGTGGAATGAAGTCCAGTCTTTTCTTTTCTACCCATGTTGCTCTGCATAGCCTAAGACACAAGTCAGTTTCCAGTGAAGAGCTATTTTTTTTGCATACAGGGGAGATGTATCAGAAAAATGGCCTCCCAGTAACTGAAAAGAAAGGGAAAAGTTTATTCAAGGCTATTTTGTTGCAGACATTGTTCAAGGACATCAGCAAAACTCTCAGAAGTAGGTATTATTATCTCTGTTTCTCAGATGAGCTAGCAATTTGCTCAAGGTCATATAGTTAAGTGGTGAGTATAGAATTTAAACCCGGGTTTATCTGTTCCCAAAACTCTTTCCGCTATACCCATTGACCCAGGAATATACTTCTAGTCAGGGTGAAGCAAGCAGCACAATATTAAGTATACTTACATAAGCTACTTGGAACCACAGTACCATAGTACAGTGCTGATGGGGAGCTTAACAACCATTTAATCCAATCACCCCATTTAAAGATAAAAACTGTGGCTTCCGGAGATTCAGTGTTTTACCCAAGGTCACATATTATGCCTATAACCCAAAACTTCAAAATGTTAATACTCATTCGTATGATATTCTACCTCTCACTTAACATTTGGTTTCCTTTAATATAGTTTCATTTTTTTTCATTTTTCCTTTCCTGTATTTTTATCTTTATTTTCTATTTTATTTGATTATTCTCACTAATAAAACAGAACAAAACAAAAAAGCATTTACATTTACCAACTTCCCTCTCTCGCATTGCGAAGAAGTTTAAAGAATTCCTTAGAAAAAGGACACTCGAGATTCACCATGAATGAGAACGGATTGAAACAAATTGCAGAACTCTTTGGGGTTTAATTCACAAATTGTTGAAAGATTTTCTTTCTCTCTACTTTCAACTTCTTTTGAACTGAGCTGATTTTAAAACGGAGCTGTTAATGTCCTCACAAACTGGCCAGTCAGCAGGATTCTTTGCTTCTGCTCAAACCTAAAAAAATAAGCAAATGGAAAACAAGCAGAAAAAAGTACAATAAGATAAAAACGCATAGCTTCTTCACATACAGACAGTTTCAGTTTATCCGAGAGTCAGTGCTGCCTGAGGATGCGCAATGTTTTTCCTTGTTAGCCAATATTCTGCCATCTTGGGAACAGTTAGCAAAGCATTCATCACTATGCTTGGGGTACATAAAAAGTAGAACCCTTGCAAACTCTTTTTTTTTTTTTTTGGTTTTGTTTTTTGTTCCCAAAGGATAAGTGGCACCAAATGCTTGTTTCTTTTAATGGAATTTGAGTGAGGCATATTAAAAAAGAACACACTATAAAATATATGCAAATACATCTTACAGGGAATTTTCAAAATCTCTTTTTCTTTTTTGGACACTTGTCCTTTGAAAGAGGTCTCTGTTTTGACATTTTACCTAAATGTATTTATTCCTCACACCAAATCCTCTTATTGACCCTGGGATCTCATTTTGAGGTATTAATAATAGGGAAAGCCCACTCCATGGGTAGAAATATTGCAAATATCTTGCACACATGTTAGTCCCCAGATCAAAAAACAAAGCCCAGTTCAGGAATTTTTATAATTTGTTACCTTGCCAAATGCTTAAGATTTCGATAGATACTAAGAGGTTACTGCTGTTGACTTGAAGATTCTGTAGAATATACATGTTTCAAAACAAGGGAAATATGGACAGACAGATAGACATTGAGGGTAAAGGAGACAGAAGGGATGACAAGGATGAGGGGCTATCAATAAGAAACCCTTCTGATTAATTAAGTAAGAAGAGCTAACTTTTATTAAACATTGGCTTAGGTCAATTTTTCTAAAAGCAAAGTCCAAGGTGAAGATTCTTGTACAAGTGATACAAGTGATCAAGAATCACTTGGGGATATCCCATCCCTCCACAGTGACCCCCCCATGTCGCTCAGCCTTGGGTCTACCCCCCAACCCCCAATTCCCCAGTGTTCACTCCCACCCTTTGAGCACCATAGCGTTAATCAGTCAATACCAATTTGATGCAGAGTACAAGTGGAACCCATTCTTCGGGTCTTGTGTCACCTCACTTCGAATAATGGGCTCAAGCTTAATCCAGGATAATACACGAGGTTCTAACTTACTGTCATTTCTTAAAATTGAGTAATATTCCATTGTGAACAAATACCAGATTTTAACAATCCACTCATGCATTGACGGGCACTTGGATGCAACCCACAAATTTTGATAAGGTATATTTTCATCTTTATTTAGTTCAAAATATTTTTAAATTTCTCTTGAGATTTCTTCTTTAACCCATGTGTTACTTAGAAGTGAGTTGTTTAATATCTAAGTATTTGAGATTTTCCAGCTATCTTTCTGTTATTTATCTCTGATTTAATTTTATTGTGGTCTAAAAACAGACATCATATAATTTCTATTAAAATAATAGATTATTTATTTAAAATAAATTTGTTAAAGGGTGTTTTATGGCACAGAATGTGGTCTACCTTGTTGAATGTTCTGTGTGATCTTGAGAAAAATGTGGATCCTGCTGTTGTTGGGTGAAGTGGTTTATAAATGCTAATTATATTCAGTTGATTGATGATGCTGTTGACTTTATGTCCTTGCTAATTTTCTGCCTACTATATCTATCTATTTTTGATAAGAGTGTTAAAGTCTCGAACTAGAATAGTGGATTCATTTATTTTTTCTTGCAATTCTATCAGTTTTGCCTTGGGTTTTTAACACTCTGTTGTTAGGTACATACACACTAAAGATTGCCATGTCTTCTCATACCATTGCCCCTCTGTCTTTATGTAATGCCCCTCTTTATCACTGATAACTTTTCTTGCTCTGAAGTCTTCTCTGTCTGAAATTAATGTAGCTACTCCCATGCTTTAAATTATTGTTAGCATATTATATCTTTCTTCATCCCTTTACTTTTAATCTAAATGTGTCTTTATATTTAAAGTGGATTTTTCTGTAAGCAACATATTGTTTGGTCTTTTTTTATTTCGCTGTGATAATCTCTAGCTTTTAATTCATGTATTTAGACCATTGATGCTTAAGGTGATTATTGATATAGTTGGATTAGTATCTATCCTATTTGTTATTTTCTATTTGTTGCCTAAACATTTCATGACTCTGTCTTCTCTCCTTAGCACATTAATTATGTTTCTTTCTCTTTTTTTTACTTTCTTTGCAGTTGCCCTAGTGTTTACAACATACATTTGTAACTAATCCAAGTTCACTTTCAAATAAAACTATACTGCTTCATGGGTAGTGCAAGTTCCTTATGATAATAAAATATTTCTGATTTCTTTCTCCTGTCCCTGGTATCATTGTTGTCATTCATTTCACTTATACATAAGCATAGATAGGCAAGTATATATACGTAAGCGTATATAATCAAATACATTGTTGCTATTATTATTTTGATCAAATTGTTATCTGTTAGATCAATTAAGTGAAAAAATAAAAGGTTTTATTTTACCTTCACTTATTCCTTCTCTGATACTCTCCCTTACTTTACGTAGAGCTAAGTTTCTGACCAATACTATTTTCCTTTTATTTAAACAACTTCTTTTAGTATTTCTTGCAAGGCAGGTCTACTGACAATAAATTCCCTCAGTTTTTGTTTGTCTGACCAAGTCTTCATTTCTCTTTCATTTAAGAAAAATATTTTCAGGGGGCTGAGCTTTAGGTTTTTAGGTTTTTCTCTCAATACTTTAAATATTTTACTCCACTCTCTTTTTGCTGGTATGGTTTCTGAGGAGGAGCCTGATGTAATTCTTATCTTTGCTCTTCTATAGATAAGGATTTTACCTCTTGCTTCTTTCAAGATTTTGTCTTTATCTTTGATTTTCTGAAGTTTAAATATGATATGCTTATGTGTAGTCATAAAGCTTAGAATTTTAGAAACAAAATTATCGTTGTCTTCTGGGCACTCCAGAATTACCATGGATCTCTTCTGCACCAGCTTAGTGAGTCCCTGGGTAAAGCTACATTAATAGTAGTCCACCACCTCAGCACCAACACTACCAAGCATCCTTATATACTCACAATCCCTTGCAAATGTTGGAGCTCTTCTTCAGAACATATTCAGATTGAATGTCAGCTGTGTATGCATTCATTTAGTTTTTTTCTCAAGAAGATATTCCATTTTTTTGGAGTGTCAGTGTGATAATTTTTTTTAATAAAATTTATTTTAGGACAAAATATAATTCAAAATTATATGATAAAATACATTCTAATATAACATTTAATAGTATGTATGACATCTAAAAGTAAATTTTTACTTTTTCCTATTTAACAAGTGTATATAGTTTAACTTACTGTTTAATTATGTAAGAAAAGGCATAATTTATGGTACTTTTGTGCAGTTACTATCATTATCTCCTTGAGAGTTTTATGAAGTAGAATTACTGTCTTTGAGGAGATTTTTTTTCATTGTAGGAAAATGTATTTTGTAAAGGAAACAAATTTGAAAGAAGTGATTGCTAACAAACCCTCATGCCCTCATGACACATCTCCAGTAATTGGCTTCTCTTGGTTTTGAGCTCATTCTCAGTAGGAGAGATGGAGACGAAAAGAAAGTAGAAAGTTCAGAAGGTGCCAGAGAGGAGGCTCAAGGAAAATTGTGTGAGGAAAGTAAAAAAAATTCAAAATGAGCCAAGTGAAATTATCTTGAGAACTATTGAAAAAGCATAAACAAAAGTGCTTTATAATTTCTTTAAGCCTCTTTTGTTTTGCCTGAGGATATTATTCATTGGGTTATTAAATCCAAACACACATACTTTAATTCTCTCTTTTGTCTCTTTTTGGAAGATATTTATCAAATGGGCATGTTCAAACTTTTGCATATAATTTTATTATAAATACCATACCAGATGTTTCTTCTTCTTAATGAACTTTGTTCCATTCCCTCTTTATCAAAGCTAGGGATGTTAAATAAGAAAATGAGAAGATGGAGTAGAACAGGTAGGATGGAGAAGGAATAAATATTTGGGAAAAAGTCAACCTCCTCCTCACAATGAAAAAACATATCTTCTCAATAATTGAAAGTGCCAGTCCCTCATCTCAGCTGTGGGCATGGGAGTTCAATACTAAATCATGTTATTTTAGGAAAAATCAATAGGTCTCATAAAATTACCAGTCTCCTTGTGAATACATAACAGTATTATTGAAAGCAAATATGATTTGTTCTTCTGTTCTACATGTGTATTTATACAAATCAATAGGAGATGTGGAATAACCAGAAAATTCTTTGGCAGCCCTTGATAAATCACTTTTCCTCTAATTGTGAGAGGAGGAAGAATTTCTTTTCACCATGGAACTTTCAGAGTAAATTTCCACTGGCATCTCTAGCAACCCAAATGTGAGAAGTATAACCCAAAGCTTATTCAGCATAACTTTCAGTCTGTCCCTTTAGTTGCTAGACCCAATACAGGTCCTAAACATTAATACTGCTGGCTGGGCCAGTTCCTTACCACCTAGACAAAGGCAGCAGTCACCCATGAGCCTCAGCAGCAGTCACACAATAGCATATTAAAAGAGAACCATTGGGTTCTCTTCTAATTTTAGGCCGTTTGGACTCAACGGAAGATACTTTATCCTTTGGATTTGCCATCTATAAAACAGGAACAGTGTGCTTCATATATTAATGGCAGTACATGGAAATGATGACCAAATTCTACAGAAAATCCTCCAAATTTATTAAATCCAAACACACATACCTTATTTTTTCTTGGCCATTAGCTTCCATCTGATTTCTTATCTCAGTCACAGTTTGGCAGACAATGGATGTAGAGATGGAGAGGAAACAAGTTAGGAACTTAAGGGAATCCACCACTTAAGAAGTTGATGCTTCTCTCAATATTCCAGCATATTTGTTATCAGATCATTTCTACCAGGCAGTTTGGCATAATTAGTTACAAACACAGGACTTTTCCTAGGTTAGACAGGAGGAATGACTTTGATTTTTTTTTTCAGATCAATTGCACAGCATGGTGAATATAGCTGTACATTTCAATATCACTAAGTGAATAAATTTTTAATGTTCTGATCACAAAAAATGTTAAATATTTGAGGTAATGGATATGTTAATTAGCCTATATAATCTTTCCAAACTATATTTAAAAATACTAATAACATTTTGTATACAATGAACATATACAACTATAGTTCATCAATATATAATAAAAAATAAAAATAACAAAAAAGAATATAGGGCTTTTGAGTCAGCCTGCCAAGTTACTCATTGTGGGATGTTGGGTAAGCCACCCAACCTTTCAGAATCAATTTCCCCCTCTGTGAAATGAGGATAAAAATGACTTCATTAGGTTGTTTCATGATTACATGAAATTACAGATGTAAAAGAAGTGCAGGGTTAGGCCCAAAATAAATTGTAAGTAGTGGTGGTGGTGGAGGTTGTTATATGTTGCCTTTCTTTGGCATCCATGTCCATCAGATGTTTGGTTTCTTCTAGCATTGTTGTTGTGGGTGGGCTCAGTACCCACTTTGTAAGCTGGTACAAGAGGCTATGGGTCTTCAACAATTAAGTTATTTTTGTCATTTTTTGAAGATCACTTTTGTCTTTGTAATGATGCTCTTCATCTTTTTTGTTGGGGGTGATAAAACAACACATATTTGTTATCTCATATAGTTTCTATGGGTAAGGACTTCAGAAGCAGCTTAGTTGGGTGGTTCTAGCTCAGGGTCTCTCATGAGGCTGTAGTCAAAATATCAGCTGTAGCTGTAGTCATCTAAAGGCTTGATTGGAGCTAGAGGATCTACTTCTAAGATGTCTCACTCACATGGTTGGTAAGTAGGTGCTGGCTATTGGCAGGAGGCCTCAAGTCCTCACCACATGGACCTCTCCATAGGGATGTTTGAGCATCCTCATACATGGCAGCTGGCTGCTATGAACACAGAGGTGGCATTACTACAGCTTCCAGCATGCCTCTCTTCCCATCATTGCCCTTCCCCATTCCTGCTCCTGGATTCTCATAGGCTGGGACTTGTAGTTCCAGCCCGTGGGTGGCAGTGGGGCACTAAAGCCCCCTTGAAATCTACCTTTTTTCCCTAGTAGTCATTGAGACTACAAGTTACAACTGAAGTCTTACTCTGACCCACTAGGATTTGCCCTGCTCAGAGTCACTCACATTCCTTCCTTCAGGGTAACCATCTGTCCTCCCAGTGCTCCTTGGACCTCAGAGCTCCCCCATCCTACTCATCTATATGAACACAGTTGATTTTAGGTCATGGCCTTGGATCCTAGAGATTTTATGGGGGTCAATGTATAGATTTATTTTAAGTAATGATTAGCTGGTTGTCATACTAACTACCTAGAGTTTTGAACAAAAGTTCCTTCCTAATTAATCTGCTATTGGAGCCAGGAGCCATTCAATTAAATGGAATTGAGAGCCTGTATTTCATGCCACTCACCCTTAACTAAGCGGTAAGGCCTTTAAGAGGGAGTGTTAACCTCCAGGGTCCTAAACCCAGCAAAGTTTAGTCACTTGGGAAATCATGGAAGCTAGCTAGTAAGCTTTAAAATAATGGACTCTGGCAAAAATCAATGTCATTAGAGAGCCCAGATCAGGGAAGTAAACCTATCAGCTTTCTCCAGTTCCTCATAGCTCCATTTCCTTATGACCCTCATCATTAGGCCTCAGCTCCCACTGATTCTTGAGTCAATACTGATAAGGTCATGAGAGCTTTCAGCAGATTAAATCCTCACTTATACCACTAGTCAAAGGTTGGGTATGGGGAGCTGGAATGCAGTAAAACTCTATGTCCATGGTGAGGGTAATGGCTGATTTTTAGCATTCCTCTATCCTCTGCAGTGGTGGCCACACCTGACTGAATTCCTCAAAATCATGACTTCCACCACAAACTCTCAGTCCTTCCTCTGGGGTTTGGAGTTGGATTTGATAAAAAGTTAAGAGTTCCACTTCTTTCTCTAAGAATTACCAGAGTCAATCATTTTCCCTTTCTAGGTCTTAATCATCTTCCTGGAATGACTTAGAATAAGGGGACTTAATGTGTTGATATGATACTTACCCATATGCTAGATACTTCTCCTATGATTTTGAAAAAAAAATCTGCCAATGCACCAGAAAAGATATTTGCATATGAGAAAGCATAAAAGCCATTCAGACAGGAAAAAGGATAGAAGAAAGAGGAACACAAGTTCCTCTGTACAGCTGCTGCTACCTGTGACAAGTGCATTTGAGTGCACCTAGGCCAATGTACTGCCTCCACTATAAAGTCAACTCAAACCCATTTGATGGCTGGTGCTTTAGCCATTTCTAGGATACTGATTCCATTTTTGTTCACTTGTGTAATGAACATTTCCTTGATGCAACTTCATCCTGTTTCTTTCTTAGATTATTTTTTGTGAAGGAGATCACATGACTTAGGGACAAGTTACTCTAGCACAGCTCTGCAGGACCTCCCAGTAGACTGAATCCCTAAGGCCTGCTGGCAGGTCACAACCAGTTTCCTTTGCGGTGATACATCCTTACAGAAGATAGGAAGACTTGACAGTCTGACAGACACTTAAAGTGTGAAGATGAATAAAAGATACATCACTCCTGATGGGTATATAAAAAAAGCTGTCAGTTGATGTAAGCAGTATTCTAAAAACATACAGTACCATATCAGGGCTAGAGGGTGTTGGATACAAAAAAGGGTTGGCAGATGGACAATTTTTGATAGTCAGGTCTATGCGGATGTGAAAACCAAGCTGAGAAGAAGTTTGTTAGTCCTCATCTGCTGCCCTGCTTTGCAAATCATATTTGGGAGTTTTTATTTCTCTTTCTTTGACTTCCCTCAAGGCCTACATTATTAGCTAAACCTTTATCTGGTACATGAATGTGCTTCAAAACATCCCCATGAAGTGCCCGTCCAATCTCTACTTGAATACCTCCAGTGATAGGCAACTCCTTTTGTAATGGAGAAGTTCATTCTATTGTTAGTTCTATACAGTAGAAAGTTCTATATTGTAAGATTATCAAATCTGCTTCCTTGCGGCTTTCATACTATTGATGTTTGTTCTTTGTATAATTTGATTGCCTTTCCCTGAGCACCCATGAAGTCTTTGAGTGTATAAAGGCAGCTTTCCTGATCCCTACCACCAATAATACATTTCCTCCCATTTCTTATAATAGTTCTCAAATGACATGGGTGTAGACATGATTGTGAGCAGCCAATAGGGGAAAGAGCAAATGGCTCATGGCCCTGCAGGAGCATTTGTAAAAACACATACAAACAAATTTTAAAAGACTGAAAATGCCAAGTGTTGGCAAGAGTATATGATTGCAACACGAATACCCTGCTGGTGAGAACACAAAATGGTACAGCCACTTTGGGAAACAGTTTGAAGCATCTGATAAAGTTAAACATAGACTTGTCACATGACCCACTCCTAGGTATTTCATCCAAGAGAAATGATTGTGGTACTCATTTCACAATGTCTATGTATATAGAAACATCATGTTGTATACCTTAAATATATACAATTGTGTTTGTCAATCATATCTCAATAAAGCTGGGGAAAAAAGAAAATGTATGTAAGCATACAGATTGTACACAAATGCAACTTTATTTGTAATGGCCTCAAACTGGAAATAACACAAATGTCCATCAACAAGTTAAACAAGATGTGGTATATCCACATAACAATATTTTTGGCAATAAACAACAATAAAGTGCTGAGACATGCCATGATATGGATAAACCTCAAAAAATTATTCTAAGTAAAAGAAGCCTCATATAAATGATCACATATTGTATGATTTCTTTTATATGAGATTCCTAGAAAAGGCAAATCCTATATTAACAGAAAGTAGAGTAATGATTACCTGGGACTGGGCATGGGGAAACTGACTTCAAAGGAACATGATGAAATTTTGGGGGTAGTGGAATTATTCTATATCTACAATGCGGTAGTGGTTATTCAGATATATTCATTTGTAAAAACTCATTAACTGTACATTTCAAATGGATGAATTTTATTGTATGTTAATTATACCCCCAATAGAGCAGATTGTTTTTAAACTGGCTTTCTGCACAGGTAGTCACGTCCCATTGAAGCCCCAGCTATACTTTTGGCACTACAAGTGCCAATGACAGCATCATCCTGAATACAGAGATCATCAAAGACCCAGAAACACAAGAAGGTGGAAAGAGCTAAGCCTAACTGGAAATATGGCCTATGAGTGGATGAGAGATGTAGACACAGCCTTGCTGAAATCTGGGACTCAAGAGAGAAGGGCTTTGCAAAGGGGGCATTTTGAGCTTGTTATAAGCAAAGGCCATGAGTACAGTGACAGTGTTTTCTCACCCGTGACAGATGTGAAGAAGGGAGCTGTTTGCTTGTCACTCATAAAGTGTCTTTCCCTGCAATATCTGTACTTAGAATGTCATCAGAGTTATCGGCCCTTCTAACAATAGTTTGTCCATTTACTTTCCTTTTTGCTCTAGACAAGTTTCAGGCAGCTCAAGAGACAGTTTCCTTGAAAGGCTTTTTATTTTTGATCTAGCTGAATCTGTTTCAATCCTTAGTTGTTAGCCCTTAGAGGAGAAAAGACTTGCTGGAAATTTGACATCTGCTCTTATTTGATACTCCCAAGCTTATAAAAAAAAGTTTTGATCATTATTAACTTTTTTATAAGTCAGGAAATTGAGGTATTTGAGGTTAAAAAAACTTTCCCAAGTTCTTATGGCGAATATGTGAAGCTAATATTCTAAACTATTAAATAGAATTGAAATCCATATCTGACTCCAGAGCCTAGGCTCATAATCAGCACATACTTATATTTTGGACTATTAAAATGACAGCTATCATTTATTAAATGGCTCTTATGAGCCAGGTACTGAGATAAGCAGCCTGCATATGTTACATCAGTAATTCCAGAATGTCTATGCTTGATGAGAGCTCGTTATTGTTTCCCAGTGCCCAACACAGTGGCTGGCACAATATAGATATTCAATAAAGATTTATTATGTAAATGAACAAACAAACTTCTGTGATGGATATTATTGGCCCCATTTTATGGATAAAGAAAATGAAGCTTGAAGAGATTAACTGGCCTGGGATTACACAGCTAGCAACTGGCAGAGCCCAAAGCTCTATCTGTTCCGATATCAGGACATTGAAGAACATCAGCCAATGAAAAGGGACAGCTGTAACTGTAAGGGCACAGAACTAAGGTTGCTGCAGCTGCTGCTGCTTGGGCTGCTAAAGAGGCCCATCCATTCCCACCTTGTCTTTTTGCTCCAGTGCTCAAGCTTGTCGCCCAATTATGCATGAGGTGCAACACATGAAAGGTAAATAATTCTCCTGTCTTCACTAAAGGTAGTTGAAAATACTGTATCTTTAAATAACTCTTGTCTGGATTATTTTGCATTTGTTGTCTTGCCATGTCTGCTAGATAATCTTGACCTAGGGCCTGGGCCAGTCTGAAACTCTTCTAAGAAGAAAGTAGCCACAAACTAAATGGCCCATTCATCCAAGCAAAACACATTCTCATGGGTTTCCAAGGCTACTTCCTCTCACTGCTCTGGCTAAGGTCATTGAAGTCCACAGCCGGGACATCTGCCTTCTAAACATTGTTCCCACTGCCACCACTCTTTTTCTATCTTTCTATCTGGTTAACTCAGGCATCTGTAATATGAAAACATGATGAGATACACTGGAGCAGGGCTGAGTTTTCCACTTATATCAGGGAATAATAAAAGAACAGATATATAGGGAGTGAGGAACAGTAAAACCACCTCTGCTAATGTCTAGTGCTAACGATGGCTGCCATGGACAGATTTTATAAATTAAAGAAAGAATTACTGGGCACCTTTCTATATAAGGAAGTGTGCCAGACCCTGAGAATACAGAAATACAATTGAATAATTCCCATATTGATGTAGCTCACAGTCTAATAGGAAAAACAGGCATATAATAATTATAAGTGGTATGAGTGTTGCAAAGAAGAAACACTAGGTCAGAAAATATGCTAAGTGGCTTAATGTAAGCCACTTGCTCCATGCAAGACTTGGGTAGAGTCGCCTTCCCCAGAACAACATGAATCCCTAGATAGAAACTGGGGCTAGTGACAAACATGTTTGGTAGGCAACCTTCCAGTGTCTGCAGATAATGTGATGCTATTAGTGGCTTCTATTGTTGATATTTTCTGGATACCAGGAACTTTACATATATTATCTCAACTGTATGTAAAATATATATATATATGTGTGTATATATATATATATATATATATAGTTTTTTCAATGCAGATTTTACAGATGTGAAAACTAAGGCTCAGAGAGGTAACTTGCCCAAGGTCTCACAGGTTGGGCTTTGATTCCAGACTGGGATTTTAATCCAACATCCATCTAACACCAAATCCCATGATTTTTTTCCCTACTGTTTCAAACTACTTCAAGGACATAGAGATGTTAGGAGCAAGTGTAGAGGATTCTAATCCCAATTCTAATACTAAATAATTGTATTTCCTTAGACAACTCTTTTTTTGTCTGCTGGAGGGAGTGTTGAATGCTTTGCCTATTTCACATTTTATTGAAAGTACAAATGGAACAGTAGGAAAATACTCAGATCATATTAAATGCTCTGTATGTGTGTGGGTTGTTACTGATTACTAAATCACATTATATGGTTGCTTTTGCACCATACTCCATAATCCTTGTATTGCTTGTTGACTCATAGTCAAGACTTAGGAGAGAAAGGCTCACTGAGAAAGGTTTGGGAATTGGATCTTAGTACAGAGAGTCATAAACATGACTCAAATAATTTTCCATTTCCTGAGCCTCAAATTCTTCATCTGTAAATTTGGAACTTTAATCTGAGGCTGTTAGTAAGCTTCTTGTAATAAAAAAACATGATACATACTAAGTTGCTTATATTAAGCTTTCTCCACCTTGAGCAGGGCCACCGGTTGCCTGTGCACCCCGGGGACCTGGGAATGCCGAAAAGTTTGAATCTAAGTGGGCTAGGCTCTGTCAGCTCATCAGTTGCAAGTGGTGTTCAGCACTAAGTGAATCGCACTTAATGAATTAAAGATGAAAGAGACAGCAGGGAGCACAAATGGAGGAGAAGACCTTTCATTTCAAATTTAAAGGGCTCATTTTAACACTATTTGGGATCTGCAAATCAGAATTTTCCCAGTCTTCACCTAATTGTTTACTTGAAACAGCATGTACTGTTTGAAATGATGGGAGCATTGGGAATGGACATAAAAACCAAACTAAGCCCTCAAAATGATAAGCAAGCCCTGTTGTATCTTAGCCACTGAGTCTCCTCCAGGAATGGGGACTGGAGGTAGATGAACATGATGGGTAAGGTTCAGGATGGCTGTGGATCTGAGAGTCAGATTCTAGATTACACACAACTAACAGCTAGTTCCTCACCCACTTTTCAGCTGTGTGCTTGGGCAAATTATAGAATCTATGGGTTTGAAAGGACCAATTCCTCTTTATGATGCCTCCCTCTTCTCTGATTCTTGGAGTCTCCTAGTCTAACTCCCCACCAGGCAGTAGTCCTAGCTCTGCTTATCCTCCAATTATACAGAACTCATAACTTACTTCATGAAGACATTCCATCTCCATCCCCACTCTCCCAAACCTCCTTAGATAGCTTCTTCCTTATCTCTGAGAATAAGTATTCCACGTGAGACTCCTATAGAGACAGTTCTTCATGTGTCAAGCTTCCCCCTTGTTCCTTGACTTGACTTAATATCTCAGTGTATTGGTTTTCTGACCTGGAAAATTTGCAATCAAGATGGAATAAAATAATACATATTAAAGTGAGGTTTTTGAGATTTAAACCTCTCTACACTTAGACAGTGAAGCCCAGGGGGCAGGAAGGCTGAAGGAGCATGTGTGGCTCCTTAACAGAGTTAGGCACGTCCGAAAGGAAAACTAGAGAACTGTGACAGGGAACTTGTAGATAGTGTTCATGACACTCTTAACTTAATAAGCAACTAGGCCATGGGTCCATCTGAGCCAGAAGGAAGATTGAAGCTTAAAGGAAGTTCTGAGGTGTGAGACAGAGCAATGGCCAATGGACCACAGCTGGGCTGCTCTAGTTTTGTTGGGGCTAGAGGAATGGCTTTTCTACCTCATTCCCAGGCAGAGAAGAGCAGAGCATTGCATACTTTCCTGAAGGAACCACAGAGCCCTGAGAGCAAAGTCAGCTCAATTGCTATCCTTTCACTTGCCTTCAAGCCAGTTACATGTCATGTGCATGAGCCAGGCCAGCATCAGCCCACTGTTTAGAGGGGCCCATGGGACCTCAGACATAGCCTTGGAAGGAAGTAATCCACATACCATGCACTTCAGGAGCTGTTGTTTGAGCCAATTATTTTCTGCTTTCAAGAATGCAGACATTGCTGAAACAGAAAGGATCTTTTGAGAGTATTCAACCTAGATTTTCTCTAAACTGTTATCGGGAAAACTTCCATATCAGCATTTTCTGCAGAGCCTGATTAAAATGTAGATAATAGAGATTCCTTCCGCCAGACCCACTGAATCATGCCCTCCAGAGATGGGGCCCAAGAATCTTCATGTTAAACTCCTGAGAATCTCTAACAAATGTTGGAGCTCTGTGTGGTCAGTCACACGATATTCACAATGTAAAATCTGAAGACCTCTTTCCTCAATCTCATTTGAAGTTCCTGTAACAAATTCAATTCCCGGGTCTCCTGCTAACCCTCTTGAATCAGAATTTCTTTTTCTAAATTTTGTTTTTATTTCAGCATATTACGGGGGTACAAATGTTTAGGTTACATATATTGCCTGTGCCCCACCTGAGTCAGAGACTCAAGCGTGTCCATCCCACAGATGGTGCGCACTGCACCCATTAGGTGTGTATATGTCTATCTCCTCCTCCCCCTCCCATCTGCCTGACACCCAATGAATGTTATTACTATATGTGCACTTAATTGTTGATCAGTTAATACCAATTTGATGGTGAGTACATGTGGTGCTTGTTTTTCCATTCCTGGGACACTTCACTTAGTAGAATGGGTTCTAGCTCTATCCAGGATAATACAAGAGGTGCTAGATCACCATTGTTTTTTGTGGCTGAGTAGAACTTCATGGTACATATACCACATTTTATTTCTGTGCTAATGTGTGAGGAGCCCAATCCTTTTATTGTGCAGATAAAGAAACTGAGGCCCAGAGAGAAGGAGTGACTAGCCCAAGCTTGCAGATCTGGATGGTGGCAGAGCTAGGCTCACACCTAGGTCTCCAGACAAGTCCAAACAGTTTGCCCTTCTGGTCACCTCTTGAGGGTTACTTATGTTTCACTTTACCTTTTGTGTCCACAGCATTCCTTTGAAGGTCTAGAGCTCAAGAGTGAAAAGTACAACTGCTCTGGGTGGTTGCATGACCCTAGGCCAAAGCTCCTCCTCCAAAGGATTATGTAAAACAGCTTGAAATTAAAGCACTGTTAGGTCACGAATCTCTCTTATAAGCAACAGGGTACTGCAGACCCTTCTCCAAATGGGGACTCAGGGGACTCCAGAGTGGTGTACCTTTATGTTCAGGGAAACTGTTAACCATGGCTTTGAGCCAAACTGAACACAAACACTAAAATGGCCTGTAGTAATTTACTAACCCTGTTTTTCGTTGTGTTTTTACAGTTGAAACACATACCTGTTAAGTAAAATATAGTTTTGTGTCAGACCTGATCCAAACTCACAAGTCTGATCCAAATCTGTTTATTTGAGGTTCCAGCTATGTCTCTGCTTTGTGTCTTCAAGGCCATGGTCTGGAAGTCCTTCAAACTGGCAGGGTTTGCCCCAGGATCCTCTAGAGCAATGCAATAGAAGGCCACTTACCTTTAAAAGGAGAGCAATTTCCAAAATAAGGCAAGGTAGATTTTCTTTGAGGGATTAAGCAATTGCCATTGACAACAGTGCTATTATATGATTTGCATTTGGGCTAATGCTTATAATTTTAGCAAGTGTTTCACCAGTGCTACATAATTAGGAAAATTAAATGCTGTGCCACCTTGAATACATAATTCTGTAAAGAAATAGGAGACCTCGGCAGAGATTCTGGAATTTCTGAGAGCGGAGGGAAAGGGAAGAAGGCAGGGACAGGGAAGGAAAAGCTATAATCACACTCTTCCAATCAAAAGAAGAGTTTGGTAGAGGTCTGCAATCTTTTATCTCAATTCTGAAATCAAAAAGTTCTGTAAAATGGAAGCAATTTTTTTTCATGAATTTGGTGCCAGAACTCATTTGGCAGCGAAACTTGACCTGAATTGACATGAACTTAGTCTTCATCCTTTTTAGGATGAATAATCAGACTTATTTTTTCCTGTAGGAATGTTAATGGCTTAATTATGGAATATTTCTCCAGGTACCACTGGAGGTATTATGAAATAAACAGTATATACTCCATGTTACCTTTCTAAAATCTGGAAAAAAAATTAAATTCTAGATTCTAAAATTCTAAAACAGTCAGATGACAGACTATGGATCTAGAATAATGATAGCTAACATTTATGGACCATTTGCCGTATGCGTGAAGTTGTGTTAATCTCTTCATCTCATTTACTCTTCATAACACTATGAGGTAGGTATTATAATTATGTCCATTTTAAAGTTTGGAAACTGATTCTCAGGGAGGTTAAATAACTTGCCCAGAGTAGCATAACTTTTTATTGAGCCAGGATTTAGATGCAGGTTAGCTTTACTTTAGAAATTACAAGTTTAATTCTTGAATTCTATGGCATGGGAGAGATGAGCAGCTGTGAAGGACAAGGTGAGGTCTTTGTGGGCTCTAGGTAGAGGCAGAATAGAGTACCATCCATTCTATGCCATTTGAGGGCCAACCTCCTACCCCTAAATATGTTCCCTCCCCATCCCTACTTGTCTGTGATGTGACTAATTTGGCTTTATTCCTTGAGGTTCATCTGGACAGTGTTTTGCACAGGGACCACCTGCTTCAGAAATCAACTGGCCAGCTTGTTAAAGTACAGATTCTTGGGATCCGCCCCAGATCTACTGAATCAGAATTGCTAGGGATTAGGACCAAGCTGATTCTTATGCACATTAAAGTTAAAGTAAATGCTGTGAGAAAGGCCGATCATTAACCCTTATGGACTGACATCTTAGTTATCAGTTGACACTTAGCTGGAATGGCAGGAATGAATTTATGGATGGGCAACTGGAAAGTGGAAGATGTCTGGAAGATTAGAATGGTCAGGAGATTAGAATGGTGAGATACGGAAAGGAATAAAGAAAGGAGGGTATGACAGTACCTCCCTAGTTTGGCAATATGTCATAACAGTAGAGCCTCACCACTGGGCATTGTTCAACTGCACTGGAAGAATTTTGGAAGTAAATATTTCTCTTTTTGCTGTTTGGAGCACCTATCTCATTGATACAACAACCCTCTAAGGTAGACAAGATAGTCATCCTCATTAGATAGAAAAGGAAACTGAGACTCAAATAAGTTCTTCAAGATCATCTAAATGATTAATGCTAGTGTTTGGATCAGAGTTTTTGACCCCCAGTCTTACACTACTTGTCTTCCAATATTTTTTCCTAGGTCTAGAGAGAAAGAACCATCAAATAAAATCTAGGGAATCAAGACTTATGTTTTAAATGATTCAGTGATACACTTTTTTTGCACACCAGTGGACAATTTAAATACATTCAAACAGTATGCTACACAAAGAAAGGGCAATGAGAGGAATTGAAGTGCATAATAGTTCAACAGCTATGCCATATGTTTGTGGCTTGTTTTAACTTTTACTGGTTGCTTCATTTTTGTTATCAATGCAGCAAAGACTGCGGAACATTTTAATCTTTTTGCTTTAAAGAATATTCAGTTCTTGTTTGCTAGGTTCTCAACCTTACCTCTATATCTTGTCTGTGATGTCTTAATTATTTCCATGGCAACAAAATGTGACCTCAGACAGGGACTAGGAAGACAGAAAAATGGCTTAACTACCATCTCAGCAATCACATCCCCACTGCAATCAGGCTAGGCTTGGGATGCTGAGGGTCAAGTCCAACCAGTGATTACCCCAATTCAAACTAAGTACTCTCTAGAGCAGCGATTCTCAAACTTCAATGTACATTCTAATCACCTTGAGAATCTTGTTAAAGTGTGAGAACTGATTCAGTAGGTCTGTGGTGGGACCCAAGATTCTGCATTTCTAACAATCTCCCTGGTGGTGCCAATATTTCTTGTTCTCAGATCATATTTTGTGGAACCAGGGATATGAACCATCATCATGCTCAAGCAGTACAGGCAAATGAGCATATTTGTGGTCCTGGAGGAAGCACTGTTTTGGACAGCAGTCCTGATGAGCAGGCCAGCTCTGATATTAACTAGCTGTTAATTGGGCAAACATCTTTACCTCTCCGGGTCTCGGTTTCTCATCAGCAAAATTATAAATTTGGCCTGAATGGTCTCTGAAATCACATTGGATGGTGAAATTCTTTGACTCTCTGATGAAAACAGATACTTTAGAAGCAAGGTTTGGTCTGAGGGAAGATTGTCCCTATTTTACAAGGGAAGGGAAGGAGGAGAGAAAACTACTGTGATTGTTGTATGTATCTTCTTAATTCCAAATCCTTTATGTGTTCTAAGGTAATTTATTTCTTCTGAATGTGCAGGATATTGGCATTCTCCATGAAGGGGCAACACTGAGTCACGTACAACAATGTTTGGCATGTCTCCAATTCAGTTCTCAGCATCCCCTAGTGTCTTCTTCATGGCTAACAGCTTTGGCTACTTGCACTTGATACTGCTTCTCTGATCACAGAGCAAATCCACTGTTTGTCCTTTCATCTCCAATACTGGTACTCAATTCTACTCAGTCCCACCTGATTCCAGGAAATATAATGGAGAAGTACATGGAATCATCACCTACCTTGCAGGTTGAGCCTTCCTTTCCTCAGGCAGAGAATCTGACTCTGCAGACACAAATGCAGCATCCAACCAAGGAGAACCCTGCTCTGAGAGGTCAAGATATGCCTGCCCTGGCCACCCCATTGATGTCTGTACCCTGCTCACGTGAGCATCTCACCCAGATTCATGGTGACCCTGCCAGTCTCTCAGGATTCCTTGCTCAGCTGACTACCTACTCGACAGATCTACAGATCTCCAATCCTTCAGATGATGCTCAGGTCAAACTCTTTTTTGACTACCTAGCTCAGCAGTTGGGAAGCTGTGGGGCCATATCTGGGCCTGGCCAGAGCACTTTGCTGAAACAATATGAGAACTTTGTTCTTGAGTTCCAGCAGTCATTTGGTGAACCCACAAAACAGGAAATGAACCCTCTGATGAATACTAAGGTTGACAAAGGGGACAACTCCTCTCAACAGGACATTACTGCTTTCCAGCTTTTTGCTCAAAATCTAAGCTGTCGTGAAACCAATCAGAGTTGTCAATTCCAAGAGGGACTAGCTGACTCCATCCAGGATGAAGAGAGTGTCACAGATATGATGGACAACCTCCCAGACCTGATCACTCAGTGCATTCAGTTGGAAAAGAAACATAGTGACAGGCCAGAGATCCTACGGTCAGAGACTCAGCTCCCCATGTTGGCTTCACTGATCCAGAAACCAGCCCTCTCCAGCTCCACAGGTCCTCCACCCAAAGAAGAGCCTATACAGCTGCGGGGAGGCCAGCCACCTCTCACCCCAGCCAAACGAGCTCGCCAGCAAGAAACTCAGTTGTGCCTCTACTGCAGCCAGGCTGGTCACTTTACAAGAGATTGTCTTGCCAAACGTTCTCGAGCCCCGGCAAGAACAAATAACACAACTCACCAGTAAGAAGATCCCTGGAAAGTCACTTTGTAAACTTATATCCCTCTCACTTCTCGCCTTACCAATTTATTTCCTGCAGTAACTTTTAAAATATGGTGAGGGAATGCACTATCACTTTATAGGCAGTCATGAACTGATGTACATCAGGGAATTTGAATGACCAAATCTTGTTCATTGGCAACTAACACTTCACCAAACCTGACCCAATGATGAAAATAATTCACAGACATTTTCTGCAGTTTGTTCCAATTCCCCAAGAGTACTGAAAGCCTTCCGGCAAAACTTTGCCCAGTCTCAGCCAATGAAAATGACCCTAACAGTGCATTGGGAATGTCATCCTCACCAATGAGTTCTATCTGGGTATCTTGGGTGCCTAGGATTGGGCCCAAACCTTTCACCCTTACTCTCATTGGTCTGTATCCTGTTGGTTTAGGACCTTTGGCTGAAGTCCTAATTGCATTCCCGTGTCCTGCTAGTATTCTCCTAGAGGCTGGATCATGCTCCACCTATTGACTCGATCTAGCTTCAACACAAAGCAACCTTCCTGGAACCACAACTCTTGTCACCCTTCTACACAGCTATGTATTCTGTTGCCAACTAAAGACTACTGCTTGCCCAACAAACTGAGCCTCTTGGCTGTTGACAAACCAGAATGTATGACCATTTGAACAATCTGTTTAGAACTGTTGGTCCCCTTCTTTGAGGGCCAGCCCTTCAGGCATGTACATGCTTTTAGGCAAGCCCTACCAATTCCAGCTTACTCCCCTCTTCCCTGCCAACCCTACTTGAGGTTCAAACATGTCTTATGGCCAAGTCAAAATGTTCTAGGATAATGAACTCTGAAAGATATTTAGTAAGAATAGAAGAAGGTGTCACATCATAATTACTGTGTCTGCAGCATGTCCTTGCTGCCTTGGACAGGGAACCTGGCCAAATAAATCTCCACTAAAGACTGACAGCCAGACCCTGACACTAGGGGCCTCAATGTGATCACCATCTAGGATCATTACTCATTGTTATTGAGCTCTACCCTTATGGACCACCTCTAGGGGCCCTCATCTAATTGAAGATCTTAAAAAACAATGAATGGCAAACAACTTTCTGAATGATCTTATCTGAAAAACCCTGGGGCACGTACATTAACACCATCTGTGCACAAAACTCAAGAAGTAGGGATTTGATTGCTTGTGTTGTACTCTTGGCACACATAAGCCCTGTGTATAGATTCCTGATGCTTCTTAACAAAAATAGTATTGTGCTGGAAAGGAACAACTACTTAAAATGTCAAGGATATCCAGTGACGATCAGTGTTTGATGGTAATTACCAGCTTTCTGTTCCCTGCTTGTTGGTGCTGATGTATGTCCCCATAATGGATCGTCTGAAAAAATATCAGTAATCCCACATTCCCTAGTAGCCATCAAGTACTCTCAGAACATGAAATACCATTATACTTTGGCTTTGTTTCCAGAGAATTGTGCTAACTTTGACAGTCCTTAAACACAGGACCTTACTACTCTCATTCTATAGCACCAACAAGTAGAACTTTTCATCCATTAGTGTCTCTCTAACCACTGTACCAATCCTTATTTGCATTCACAGGGGCTCTCCTTCAACAACAGCTCACTATGTATCGACATTACTCCATATGCTCCCACAACAAAGAAACCTGAATACACATATGCCAGTTATGCCAAGAAATCCCCACTGCAATACTGGAATTGTAAGAGATCCTCTAACAGGTAGATCTATTTGAACTTAGAGTGACTCTGGGATTACCTGGAGGTATCCTGATATATCTCTACAAATTCTGTAATAAAGGACTAAATGGCCTCCAGTCACTTTCCTTACTGACCCCAGTATGGTCCTGGAATGCCGATAAGAGCATTCAATTGGCTTAATTGCCAATCTTTCCTTATCTCAGGGCCACAATTTATCATTGTGGGCTCTCTCCCAAAGATGTATCACTTTATTTTCTGTCTGGACCTTCCCTTTGCAGCAACATTAACTTCGTTCCCCCAAAATCTTCAAACATCATAGCTTCTCAGAAAAGATTGATATCCAGGCCTATAAACTTCAGTTCACTTTCTTCTGAAGGCCCTTGTTGAGGTATTCCCAATCAAAGACCTCTTGTACACTATGTGATACAATCCAATAGCCACACTGAGCATATGAATGGGATGCTGGAATAATTCTTTATTGCCTATAAGCTAGCAATCATTTTATCACTTTAAAATTTTGTTATAGTGATACCATCCACTATACACCATCTACTTCCACAAGAATGACTAATTATTTGCCATAAAGAGAGTAACAAGGGTGATTCCTTAGAACTTACAGGTATGTAAATTTCCCTGAGAGTGAAATTAATTAGAATCCACAGAAAGCAGATGAGATATAACCTACTCAAAGACGTAGTCAGCAACTTCAAAGGCTTGGAGAATCCCCAGATCCAATCAAGGTTGTAGCTTTAGGCATGCAGATCTCCTATATGATTGATGTCACCCAGCAAAGTAGAATCTAATCATCTTGTGATGAAGCTGAAGAAGGAATTGTTAATAATAGAGTGGTATGCATGGGACATAGAAAAGGAAGCAATTAAAAAAACACAGGGCATTGTTAATCTCTCTGGACTCAGAAATGAGATGTTGACCAGCAGACCATTGGCATATCCACCCCTACAGTGGGGTGGAGCCACCAGGCCATCCCAATTTGTGTCATTAGCCATTAAGATGGTCACCTAATTCCTTTTGCTCTGACTTCATGCTTTCTAAGCAATATAATTGTAATTACTTTCTCATATAAACTCTGTTATGGGGAGAAAATTTGCTAACCAGCTGACATGAGTGTTCTAGCCTATTTGGCAGTTAATTCTCATTATAAATGAATAAATTGGTGTTTGGCTTAAACATCAGTTTCTTGTGTGTTTCAAGAGCATCAATATTCCTGATCGTAATTACCTCTGAACACACTGAAAGAAAAAAAAAATAAGATTCTCACTATGCAAAGTCAGCACTACAGTGTGAATCATCATGCGTCCACTGAAGATTGGCCTCCCTAGGAACCCTGCACCAACAATCAGCCAGCTTGCCTCTTTGTCCTTCCCATTTGTGTATAGCTGTAAAAAAATTTCTAAATACCTACAGTTGTCACTTTCTTCACTTACTCCACTCACATCCAGAATCATGGTACCTACCATAATCATCTTTTACAATACTTCATTGTTCAGTCCAACTGTCAGAATATACTGCCATTGATGGAACCCAACACATGACTGTAGGCATGGATCATGGAAAAGCACCATTAGAAAAGAAGGAGTATATGATTGGCTTCACTCTCACCACCTCCATCCTGTTCATATGACAACACATATGGCTTGTGCTGTCACTGCCCTCACTTCTATCCATAAGGGTACAGCAAAAATCACCGTTTTCTGGATTCTAGAAGATCATCTCCACCCAGTACCATCTTGCCTATGACCACAATAGTCATCTCTGAAGCAAAATAAAACATTTAGGGTACACAGAATTTCTACCAGCATCTTGACAAAATCTAACACCTCATGCCCTTGAAATGGCTCTAGGAGCTTGGGTCACATCTGTAATGCCTTCTACACTGGTGGCCTCTTTGATTGCCTCTCTATGAAGATCCAGACCTCAATCAACCAAGAGAATGGCAAAACCTTCATGGGAATTTAGTGTCATGGATCTTCAATGTCATATTGGTGGAGAGTCACTGCCCACATTTTAAGAACAAAAGTCTCACAAGTGAGTTACACAATTTAGTAGAGTCAGTAAAACTATCTTAGTGAATGTGTCTTTGAACCCAAACAATGTTGTTCAGTCACTGATTGCCACCATAGCTTTGAGCATTCATGCACTATGCTATTGGTATTACTTCCTGGTATTGGCTTTGATTCTTGGGTCGTTTTGAACTTGCTTCCTGCCCATTGACTTGTAGTACTTACCCTGCATGGCTCTGGTTCTCTTATCTATTCAGCTCAGTGATGAGTCAGTTATGATTGTCTTACACCAACCCCAGTTGCTTCATAGTAACCCTGTGAAGGACCGTGTAGAATATCAGTCTTCCCTATGCATAGAAGATTCTTAAATTCTATAAGTTTACTTGTTTTCACCTGTGAAATGGGAATATTAATAGTGTCTTTCATCCCTTTCATCCCTTTCATCCCTTTAATCCCTTTGGGTATAAAATTTGGCTTTTTGGACATCTAGGGAAAGGGAACCAGTAGTTGGATGAATGACTACTTTATGCCAGGCACTGTGCTGAGTGCTTTAATTTATTAATGATGCTCATTTAACTATCACATTACTAAAAGATGGAATATCCATTTCTGGCATTTAATGTTTACCACACCTTTATGAGGTAGGTGTTATTAATTCAATTTAAAGATGATAAAAATGAAAGTTTAGAGCAGCTAACTTACCTGCCCCAAAGTCACCAAGCTATTAATAGTAAGTGGCTCAAGTAGAATTTGACAGCATATATTTCTAATGCTAGAGCCTTATGATTGCTGGTAGAGGTGGGAAACCCTCTAAATATCACCCCTTCTGATTACCCTAACTGACTGAATTACACTTCCTGTAGCCACTCCATACAGAGAGGCCACTCCCGTAACTGGTATTCACATAGCCACGGGTTGAAACTCATGTTCTGGACAGCAGCCTACAAAAGAAGTACAGAACAAATCAGTGCTTCCAGGATTTTGAAATTTCTTTTGTGTTTCTAATGATTTAGAAAAAAATTCCTTGACACTTCTAAAAATACACTGCATCTGCATTATCTGATTGGGTAGGCTCTTGCTTGTTGAGTCAGGATTCTAACAAAGGTTTCTGGCTAATACAAAAGCTTCATATTTCTACAGCTCTTCATTCAAAGCCATTGAGTCTTTTTGAACAATGATGTTTACAATGGCTACAAAAATGCCAGGAGACAACAATGACTTTGATGTCTTCTGATTATTGCTATCTGGCATGGTCAAGGGAAAATTTGAGATTAAAATAAGAGTTTGATTAATTCAGACCACCGTTAGTTAGCCATATAAATTTGAGAGCTGTTCGCATTGTATCAACCTCGGAATATCCAGTCTAACAGCCTGACTCTATGGACAATTTATGGGAAAACAGCCTTTCTCTTTGACATTAATCATGAGTTTAGCAACTATCAAACATCATGTTTCCATAAGTTATCTATGATAATTCTATCATCCATGAGTCCTTTATTTGTTTTCAACCTGTAACATCTCATGGGGCAATGGAGACCACAGGTTTACTACCTTCCACTTAAATCAGACTTCCCCTTACATGTATTAACTTCGCCTATGTATATTGTAAAGGCATCCCCCTCCCTATTCAATTGTTCCAGGATATGGAGTCTGTGTTGAGACTGATCACCTTATACATTGTTATAGAGGGTTCAAATAATAACAATAGTCACTGTGTGCTTATTATGTGCCAAGGATGAGGCTGATGGATTTATGTGCATAATCCTCACATTAGCCTATGAATGAGAAAGACACTATTAATATTCCCATTTCACAGATGAAAACAAGTAAACTTATAGAATTTAAGTAACTTGTCCAAGGTGCTGGTTATTAGATCACAGAGCCAGGATTCATATCCAGGTTTCTGACAGAAAAGACCAGTCCCTGGGAGATCTGATTATTTAGATTTCTCTTTTACTATTTAAATAGTCTTAGTGAAGAGACTTACCTAGAAGCTTTTTGGTTCTAAATACATTTCTCTGGTGTTCCTTCATATCCAGATTGGTGTCCTAGGCTGAAAATCCTAATCTTTTTAATGTGCCCTCATGTGTTCACTACCAGTAATCCCTCCAGTGTGTCCTTTCCAAACCTCCTCCTGCTCTCCCCTGTCTTTAGTGGAGGATAATCATTCCAGGTGTGGACACAAAATAAATTTGAACAAGACACAATTTTCTATTTTTTTACTAATTCTTTTTGCAAATGATATCCAGCAACTTTTTGGCCTTTTTGGGTTTTATCAGTACATTGAGAGAAGAGTCATTGTGAGCCCTTCCCTGAAGGCCACAATTCTGTTTCCTGAGTTGTAATTGATAGCACAAAGCCCATTATTATAAAAATGTAGTTGGGATATGTCTTATTAAGTGGATAGCCTTAAAACGACACTGAAGCTCATATTTTTTTTCTTCCTTCTCAGTGCTCTCATAAGGTTTTTCTGTAGTTTTCTCCACCGGCTTGCTTAATAATAATAATCATAATAAATAGTAACTACTATTTATTGACCATTCATTAGATGTTAGGCATTGTGTTCCTTATTTTCATTTTCTCTTTTAATTCTCACAACACTTTAAAGTATCTGTTATTAGTATCCTCAGTATGCAGATAAGGAAATTGAAGCTTAGAATAGTTAATGAAATTGTCTTTGGATACAGAGCTAGTAAGAGAGGCAAGATTCAAATCCATGTACATCTATCACCGACCATACTTCTGCATAGTACATTACTATCTATCTACAACAGGAGTCAACAAACTATATCATCTGTGGGCCAAACCTGGCTTACTGCCTATTTTTACAAATAAAATTTTATTGGAACACAGCTATACCCATTTGTTTTTACATATTGTCTATGGCTGCTTTCTTGCTGTGACATGTATGGCCCACAAAGCCAAAAATATTTGCTATCTGGTCCTTTATGGAAAAAGCTTCCTGACCCCGAACTTACAGTATATTAAAGCATTAAATCAGACCAGTGCCTGGGGCATCTGAGTGTTCAGATTTCTCCGTTCAAATGGCCGATTTATCCATATTCTTTGTTTCCTGCCTCTAAATTAATTCTATATATATGATGAAATGATGGAGTTAAATACTCTTGGTTTAGAGACATTGAACCTTTTTGGTAGACTAAATACATTTCTCTATTGCTCCTTTATGAGCATACTTTCTGCATCAAACAACTGTAATAGATTGGCCAGGTGTGGTTGTAGGAGACATTTGCTGTTTGCCTCCTCAGCAAGCATTCTGCTTTTGGCAATGGCCCCTAATTTTCTTGTGGAGATCTAACTTCTTCCCCACTTCAGTCCACTCTCCTGGGTGACAGTCCACCTCTAGCCCTGGGACCCAGGCTTAAGTCAATCATCACATGGCCTTCGCCTGGCCACTGTGATTATTCCAGGAGTGGGCTTGTGTCCTAAACTGATCCAAGTAGAGTTAATTTTATGACTTTTCTGGGGAATATTGGAGAAGTGCTCTCATTTTTTTTCTACTGGAATGGGATTTAAAAGGAGTAATTCTGATTGCTAGTGACAGCCATCTTTTGATTAAGAGAGGTGAACCCATTTGATTAAGAGTGGAGACATCTGAGGAAGCAGAACTGAGGGGTAGGGAGGAGAAACCAAATCCTGATGATGGTTTTATGAATCACTGAATCCAGCTTCACCTGAAGATGTTCAGCCATGTGAGCTAATAAAATCCTTTTATAAATGTACGTTAGATAAGGTTCTCTCTTTTGCAGCCCAAAGAGTCTGATAGACACAATGATTTTCGCTATCAAAACTATACTATTTTTAACCCAAATGCTTATATCAACTTGGGTAGTGACAGCAAAAAGTTTTTAGTTGCCTAGTAACAGTGACAAAGTTCCCACATTATAGTGGTGGTACTGGGCTAAAAACATGAGTCTTATGCACTGTGTCCCACTTTTAACCCTTTAGTACAGAAACTCACAGCTTCTCTGCCAGGAGAAGCCTTAAAGAGTCTCCTGGATTCATGAAATTTTGTTTGGGCCGCAGGGCAGACACAGGCTGACCTTCTGTAGACCAATCGCCCTCTAAAAGGATTATAAGCTTCTGTCCCAAAGTTCTACCATTACTTAATAAACAAATGTGAGATGGCTTCTCAGGGTTTGTGGGGAAGGTTGTGGCCCTGAACCTTTATCATCATCAACACCTGATGTGGCAAGACAACAAAGTACAGTGGTTAAGAGTAGGCCAACTCTGGAGCCAGACTGCCTTCATTCAAATGCTGGCTCTACGTCTCACTAACCACATGGCCTTTTGCCTTAACATCTTAACCCCCTTAACCTGTCTGTGCCTCAGTTTCCTATTCTGTATAGGGTTGTGATGAAGGCTAAATGAATTAATATTTATGCAAGACTTAAAATAGTGCCTGACATGCAATAAGCATCATGTAAGTGTTTGTTAAATTAAAAAATTAATAAATGGCAAAAAAAGTTCTATAGACATTTTAAAGATATATGCAGAGGATCTATCAAAATATATATGGTCCCACACCATATAACACATGATAGAAACAATAGCACAGATATCTTTGGATGAGAAAGGATATTTAAATTGATTCTCAGAATAGGTGAATCTGTCAAACTCCCAATAGCATATCATGGACTCTTGGGACTATTGTAGAAATGGTCTTGCTTTTTAGACCACATATGAACAGAAGTCAATATGAATTAAACATTTAGTCTTTCCCTTTCCAAGCCAGGGATGCATTTCTGTTTCTCTTTATCCTAAAAGACATGGATCTCAATTTCAGAGATGTAATTTTGTTTCATTTTAGAACCTAAGAAGGACTAAGTTGCACATTCTCAAATTTATTCTGATGTTGCCCGTGTTTCCTGCACTCCTTGAAGCCCACCACGATCCCAATTCAAGTAATGATTGGACACTTAACTAACCCTGTACCTAGCACTTAAGCCACCAGATGTGAGGGATTCAAAAAAGTGGAAGACAAGGTCTTGGGACTTGAAAATCTTGCAATATGGGTGAGAAGACAAGAAGGAAACATAGCAAACAATGCAAGAGGAAATCTAATTTGTTTTTAAACTTCAAGGTCATCAAGGTCCCCTGTCAGGCCTTGCTCAGTCCTCAGTCTCTGCAGCCCCTGGCCCTCTACCTGCTGTGTTCTCTTGTCCTCCCATATTCAGGTCTGCACTAAGCAATACTGACCAAAGATAGGAGAGATTTAAGGAGATCCACCCTAATGGCACTACTCATTCAACACCAGGACTGGCTGTATAAATTGTGGGAACCAGTGCAAAATGAAGATGTGGAACCTCTAGTTTAAAAAGTGGGGGGAAAGTACCATTAAAGGTACTAAAATGCAACACTTTTTGTTTCCTACATAGTTTCTTTCTTGACCTGTCACAGTGCATTTTTTCCCATTTTTTGAAAATTTCAAACCTACAAAAAGCTTGAAAGAAAGTATGGTAAAACGCGGTAATTATTTGTATTAGTTTCCTGGAGCTGCTGTAACAAATTACTGCAAATTTGGTGGCTTAAAATAATAGAATTTTTTTTCACAATTCTAGAGACTAGAAGTCTCTAGACTTCTAGAGGTAGTGGTAGAGCCAGGCTCCCTTGAAGGAAGAAGCATCTTTCTTTGCCTCTTCCAGCTTCTGGTAGCTCCTGGCATTCCTTGGATTGTGGCAGCATAATTCTAATCTCTGCCTCCATTTTTACAGGGCTTTCTTATTCCTTGTGCCTCTGTGTCCTCTACTTTCTCTTCTGAGGACATGAGTCACTGGATTTAAGGGCTACTCTAAATCTGGTATGCTATCTATCATCTTGAGAGCCTTAATTATATTTGCAAAAAGACACTATTTTCCAAATAAGTTCACATTTACAGATACCAGTTAGGACTTGGATACATCTTTTGGGGGACACTATTCAACCCCCTACAACGCTTCAGATAGATTCACCAATTTTTAATATTTTGCTAAATTTGCTTTCTCTTTCTTTCTCTGCCTCTATCATTCTCATTCTCTCTCTCTCTCACATACAAACACACACACACACACACACACACAAACACACACACCCCTGTCTTTCCCTGAAAATTGCAAATATCACCAGCACTTCAACTCTAAATACTTCAACAGGAATCTCTTAAGAATAAGGAATTTTTCAGCATAACTCTTAGGAAATTTGACATTAATGCAATAATATCATTGCTTATTCAGTTCATATTTAATTCTCTATTTCTTCTAAAATTATCTTTTATGGCTTTCTTTGTGATTCAAGATTCAATTAAAGTTCTCCCATTGCATTTGGATTGTGAAGCTCTATTTTTTTTTTTTTTTTTGAGACAGAATCTCACTCTGTTGCCTGGGCTAGAGTGCCGTGGTGTCAGCCTAGCTCACAGCAACCTCTAACTCCTGGGCTCAAGCGATCCTTCTGCCTCAGCCTCCCGGGTAGCTGGGACTACAGGCATGCGCCACCATATCCGGCTAATTTTTTCCATATATTTTTAGTTGGCCAATTAATTTCTTTCTATTTTTAGTCGAGACGGGGTCTCGCTCTTGCTCAGGCTGGTTTCGAACCTCTGACCTTGAGCAATCCTCCCGCCTCGGCCTCCCAAAGTGCTAGGATTACAGGCTTGAACCACTGCGCCCGGCCGTTTTTTTTTTTTTTTAACCTTTTCATATTTCCCTGCTATTTTTGTTGCTAGTTTGGTTTTCATGACATGGATTGTTTCAAAAAGCCCAGGTCAGTTCTATCATGTAGAATACCCCATATTCTGGAATTTTCTGACTTTCTTCATGACTATATTCAGGTTAAATATTTTGAAAAAGACCACTACATAGGTGATGTTGTAGACTTCCCAGTGTATCACATCAGCAGACCCAGAATGTTTGTCTGTTTCTATACTGATGATTCTGGGTTTGATCTCACGGCTAAGTTGAGAATTCATCAGATCTGTGCACTGTAAATGTACCTTTTTTCTTTTATAGTTAAAATTAAATGTACAGTGATATCCTGGTACCTTTTGACTATTTACTTCCAACAACTCTTTACTTAATGGTTTTAACCTCCAGTGATGATCTATGTTTACACTTGCCATTACACAGGAGGGGGGTGTAAAATGGTAACTTACTATAATAATTCTACCATTACTTTTACATTTATTAGTTGACATTCTTCTATAAAGAAGAAGAGCACCTCCTTCCTAACACTATGGACTCAAGAATTATTTTACTATCCAATGTAATATGAGCTTTTTCCCCTTCCTGATGTACAACGATTTTCTTTCATCATTATCTTTCTGTTTCAAGAACTTCCTTTAGCCATCTTTTATGGTAGGTCTGTTGACAACAAGTTTTCTCCATTTGTCTTCATCTAAGAATTTTAATTGCCTCTTCATTCCTGAAAAATATTTTTGCTGGATGTGGGACTGATGGTTGACAGTTCTTTTCTTTCAACATTTTAAAAATCTTATGCTATTTCCTTCTGGTCCCATGGTTTCTAATGAGAAATCTGCTGTCATTTGAATTTTTTTCCCCTCCCTCAGTAAACTGTTGTTTCCTTTTGACTACTTTCTCTATTTTTTTCTGTCTTTAGTTTTCAGAAGTTTGACGAAGATATGTCTTAGTGCGAATCTCTTTGGGTTTATCCTGTTTGGGATTACTCAACATCTTGACTCTGTACTCTAATGTCCTTCCCAAATTTGGAACATTTTCAGCCACTGTTTCTTTGAGTATGTTTTCAGCCCTGCCTCTTTGCATTCTCCTTCTAAGACTCCAATAACATGAATACTAGATTTTTTATTATACTCTCACAAGTTCCTGAGGCTTTGTTCATTTTTTAAATTTTATTTTCTCTCTATTGTTCAGATTGAGAAATTATTATTCTGTCTTCCACTTTATTGATTATTTCCTCTGTCCTCTCTATTCTGCTATTGAACCCATCCATTGAGTTTTTAAAAATTTGAGTTATTATTTTTTAGTTCTAAAATTTCCATCTGGTTATTCTTTTTACCTTCTATTTCTTTGTCAAGAATTTCTTTGCTACTTCTGTTTTTTCATTTGTTTCAAACATGCTTATAATCACTTATTAATACATGTTTATGATGGCTGCTTTAAAATTCCTGTCAAATAATTCTGACATATCTGTCATCTTGGCATTGTTGATCTGTCTTTTCTCATTCAGTTTGAGATTCTTCTAGGTTCTTGGCATAATGAGTGCTTTTTTTTTAATTGTATTCTGGACATTTTGGGTATTATGTTAGGCAACTCTGAATCTACTTAAGCTTTTTATTTTAACAGGCCTCCTCTGATGTTGCAATGGTAGGGAATAGGGGTGGTTTTTTGTTACTGCACAATGGGGTAAAATCCGGGTTTCCACTTGGCTCCTCTGATAACTTGTGGGGCAGGAGTGCCTCCTTACTGCTGGGCATGGGCATGGGTGGGGGTTTAAGCTTCTCACCAGGCTTCCACTGATACCATTGGGAGAGGGAGAGGTGCCTTGTACTTCTTCACACATGGCCATCACCGATACTGAGGGGTGGAGGATGAGCTGTATTACCACTGGGCAGTGACAAAATTCCTGGCTTGCCACTTGGCCTTCTCTGACACCACTCCACCTGGGATGGGAAGGAGTGGAAGTCCAGGCTTCCCATGTGATCTTTACTGGCACCATGGGGACTCATTACCTTATTAGGCCCTTGCTGCCACTGCCTCAGCTGGTGGCCAATTTGGTACCTGGTGAGGTAGAAATATAGGCTGCCCATTCTGTTTTTAGTGGCATGGGTGGTTGGGACCACAGTTTTTTGTTTTTTGTTCTTTTTTTTTTCTTTTTTTTTTTTGTGGTGGTATTTGGCTGGAGTAGACCAGTAATTATCTAAAGGTTTTCTGTCTTGCTAGTCTGCCCTTTTTCTAGTCCTTTGACAGGAAAGCAGTTTTTGTTAGGATTTTTTTTGTCTGTGCTCATTGTTGTTTCTGGGTTGGGAGTCTCTCTCCCAGCCAGTCCAGCATATATGAGACAAAAAGAAAACCCAGGGAACTCACTGCCACATATATCTTTAGGTATTGAGGTGCCTAATTGGTCTGCCTCCTTTCCACATTTCTGAGTTTTTTAATTTTTTAAAAAATATATAATATAGAGGGTTGTTAGCTGATCTTATTTGGAGGAATAAGGAAAAGCAATCTACTCCATCTTTATCCAGAACTGAAGTCTCCTGCCATGGTGTTTTTTCTGTGCTATTTAATGTCATACTCCCTTGGGCATGGAGATAAATGCCCCATGAAATCCCTTCTCCCACCAGCCACAAGACTGGCATGTTGTGCTGCATCTGGGGATAGAAAAATCTATCTCCTCTTCTCACAAACCTGCCACCCCAACACACAGTGAATTGGTAACTCCTAAGGGAGTGCAAATTTCCACAATAGGACATGCTTGGTACCTGGATTGAGGAAAGTGAGAGCGTTACCCCTACTAAGTCACCTGCCAAATGTGCCATGAAGCTGTCCCATCAGTATGGCATGCCCTTGTTCAAGTCACATGTACCTGTCTCTGACTCTCCACATTACTGTGCCAGGCCCCCACTGGGGATGGAAGAAAGCAATAGTTATTGAGCAGGAGTGGGGAAGGAGAGGCCAGGTGGGACATGGAGCACCAGAAAGTGAGGAACACTTTACAGGGAGGTGGGGAGGTGACAGGAGGTAAGCCAAGGCTGTAAGCCACCAGCACATGCTTCATTGTCCCATTCAACTTCTCTTACAACACACAAGCTCAAAGTTAAATTAAGAATTTCAAGACAGCAAGTGCAAAGCATTAAACACCAAGCATGGGACCCTTCTGAGTGTGGCCTCCCTGTGAGACTGCACTGGTCCTATTTTGCACTCACCCAGTGGATATTCCCAAGGAAACTTTTAACAAGTTTTTTGAGCCTCATCCAGTGACTTCCCTTCACCTCAATTCTGTAAGGCCATTTACATTCACAGTCCCTTTTGCTATACAAGGTTATGAAACTAAGCAGTAGCCCCTGGAAATATCAACATATGTCAAGATTTTTCTTGGCTTCTCCTAAAGTTCATCTTAGTTTTATGTAATTGCTATCCTCTTAAAATCACTGATGTCCATTAAGGCATCTCATTATATTTTGTAACAAGAGAAAATGAGATATTGGTTAAGGAAGAGCCCTGTCCCCCAGAATGCCTTTCTCTACCCCCAAAATTCTACTTTTAGCATGTCATTCCTTTATTTTAAATCTGATGTCCTCTATGTAAATGCAGATACTCCTGGTAAAGGCCCATATTAAGCTGTGTCATTTATTTAAGCATGGGTGACTACAAAACTTTATCAAGAGAGTAGATCTCATATTAAGTGTTATTACCATAAAAACAAAGGGACATAAGGAAACCTTTGGTGATAGATAAGTCTATTACCACAATTGTGGTGATAGTTTCACAGGTATATATGTATGTCTAAACTCATCAAATTATATACATTAACTATGTGCAACTTTTTGTATATCAAGTATACCTCAATAAAGCTGTTTTTAAAAAGTAATTTTATATTATGTGACTTTTAACAACTCACGTGATTTTTAAAATTTTTCCTTAAAATTTAAAAAAATGTTTAAATTGCTTAAAAATTTCTTTTAAAATTTTTCTTTAAAAATTTAAGAAAAGAAATGTATCACCTAGTGTGAGATTGGTATAGTGGTCAGGCAAATGATATAGAAAGAGGAGAGAGGAGGCAGGAGCTAGGGAAAGCAAACTCCCCCTTCCCTGGGTTTTGCTGTTGGCTTTGTGTATCCACAGGCCTGATTCTTAATTAAGTTCCCAGATTTTGTGATGATTGCTGCTGAAATGACAAGTGTTTTGATGCTGCTTCCACAGCCATCTCTCACTGGCTGAGGTGTCTCTCCTATTTATCCTCCTGAGGTCAGTGTTAAAAAAAAAAAATCAATCGAAGTGGCCAAGTCCAGACATGCTGGGAGCCTTTGTACAGTGGCGTTTTATTAACATAAACAGTTACATTTCCAAAACACAGTGCATTATTCCCAGATGAACATTGCAATCCCTCAGCCTGCTATGTTGAATCAGGAAAAATGGTTGCCGGCTTTAGAATGTCTTTTTTATTCTCTTTTCCTATAAAAGACTGAAAGTCTGGCCTTTTACATGTCCTCTAGATTTAAATCTAAGTACTGTCTTAGCAATTTAGACTTGTTCAGACAAATGTTTTGAAATACCACCCCAGTGGCAGTTTCTTACTCCAGGAAAAATAATTGCACTTTGTATTTGTCACAGGTGGGAATTTTAATAGAGTTACTGTTCATTTGGAGAACGTAGACAAATTAATTTTGGATGGCCCCAAGGCTGGTATACTTACCGCATTAGTCATGCCTATTTTTGATGTATGGCATTGATTAACACCCAGGGGCCTTCGGATGCAGGCAGGGGAGAATATGAGGTAAGTTGGAGCTTGACATCTGTGTCGCGGCCATGAGCTTCATTTGGGGCAACAGTTAGGATACAATTCAAGCAATTAATGCACATTGAGAGCTGACTATATGCAAGACATGGTAGGGATGCAACAATGGCTAGGACATGGCCCCTGCCTTCAAGGGGCTTATAACATGGCAGGGGAGATGAGTCATCTGGCAATGATGACAGCTATGATGAAGACGATAATAGCTACCTTTAATGAGTGCTTACTATTTGCCCGGGACTGTATTCAGTGTTTTACAGGCATTAGCTCATTTACTCCCTCTAAGAACCCTATGAAGTAAGTACAGTTATGCCTATTTTTTAGATCCAGAAACAGAAATTCAGAGCCAATGAGCAATAAGACTAGGGACACACAGCCAAGATTCACACCCAGGTTTCCCTGACCCTGAAGCCTCTACCTTTAACCACTGTGACATAAATAATTAAACCACAAGACAGCCCATAAGACAACTCAGTGAGGGGAAATAAGAAGCAATATGTGTACAAAATCTGGAAGAGATCTCCAAAGGTCTTCTGGTTCAAATATTTCTCAAACTGGAGGGACTTGGGAGAGATGGAAGCCAATTTGGTTTTAGGAATCCTAAAACCAAAGAGCGCTATGGTGAGGAGGCCAGCCACTTCCCATTCATCTCTTCTAGTTCCTGGCACTCCAAGAGTCAATGCAAGGGGCAAAGCAAGCTAGCTTCCCTGATGTTGTGTTTCCAGTGCCCTCTCCAGGTCATCTTCTCTCAACCAACAGGGAGACTGGAATTCACACACTTCAAAACACTGGCTGATGTCAGCACAACTGAAAAAAAAAAGCAAACAAAACAAAACAAAACTTCAGCCTTGAATTTCACAGACAGGACCTTCCACCTCGTATCTATTCGTTGGGCAATTTCTTATTAAGCAACTGGAAGCAAGGCACTGTGCTAGGCAATTCACTGTGTTGGGAATATAGAGATGTATAACATGTCCTTGTACTCAGAGAGATTATTTTCTAAGGCAAGGATCAGCACTCTTTTTCTGTAATGATTCAGATAGTAAATGATTTAGGCTTTGCCACACATATGCCCTTTGTCACAGCTACTCATCCCTGCTTATTGTAATGTGAAGTTGGCCATAGACAATATATGGACCAATAGAACTTTATTTACAAAAATAGGCAGTGAGCTGGATTTGAACTGTGGGCCAGAGTTTTACTGACTCCTGCTCTAAGGCATGGTTCTTAACCTTGGCTGCACATTAAAATCACCTGGAGAGCTTTGAAAAATGCTGATGTCTGGATCTCACTCCTAGAGAGTCTCATTTAATTGGTCTGGCATAGAGCTCGGATTAGGACTCTTTAAAAGTTCCCAGTGATTTTAATGTGCTGATAATATTAAGAACCACTGTTTTAAAGGCAAACAAACTTGTTATTAGCACTAGTGCAAAACATGAGCCAGAATGAAGGTGTGAATAGACACCATGGGAATGCAGAGAGAAATCAATAACTAGTTTCAACTGGGGAAATCAGGTTAGTGTTCCTGGAAGAGGTGTCACATGACCTAGCAAAGACAGCAAAAGGCAATTCAGGGAACAACAGAGTATTACTACTATTACTTCCCTTAACCATACGCCAAGTGCTTCTCTAAGTACTTTATATGCACTAAGGCACTGAATCCTCACAACAGCCCTCTAAGATAGGTATTGTTATTACTGTCATTTCATGGAGGAGGAAACTAAGCCCACCAGAGACATTTTAAAAAATTGCCTTTGGTCACACAGCGACACAAATAGGTGAATGGCCAAGGTACTGCTGATGCATACATAAAAATGTGTAAGTCGTGGGAACAATAAACAGAATACAACATAGTTGTTTCCTCTTGTGGCAAGGAAGTGGGTATTGGGATAAGACAGAGTAGGAGCACATAAGTAGATGTAAGTTTGTTGATAATGCAGTTTTTTCATTGGGTGGTTGTTTCACAGGTGTTTATCATATTGGGTTTATAGATACATAAATAAGATCATGTGTGAGCCAGTGATGATAGTGTATCATAAACTGAGGAGTATAAACATTCCAACTGCTTGCATCAGATGTAAAAAGGGAGAGGAGAGAGAGAAAAGGGGAGAGCGATAGGAAGAGACAGAGAAAAGGTTGGAGAATTGGGAAGATTTAGGGGTAGTTAACTAACTTACAATGCTCTCCCTTCATTCTTGGCACCCAACAACTCCCTAGCAACCCTACTTGTCGTACATAGCCACCCCAAGAGTAGTATTATTAGGTACTCATCTGGGCTTCATGTTCTTGGGAGGCCCTTGTACCTTGAGGAATTGGCATTAACTCTGGGAGGCTTCAGACATGGGGCAAGGCAGAGGAGCAGGACTGGTCTCTCGGGCTGGTCATACTGGCATATACCTCCTCTTTCCTACCATCACCATTAAGATGAGTTCCAGCAGGAGTGGACAACAACATGGGTCCCCATGGTATCCCAGTTCTACCTTTCCTCTTCCCTTCTTTGAACTCTTGGCTTGTCCTAAGTAATCACAGTTATCTGATTCTCTGCGGAGAAACAAAGAAGACAGTGAGTGGATGGCAATTTGACCCAGCCCCCCTTCCCTACCTATTAATTCCCCTCATAGTTCTCTTCTTTATTACACTATTGTCCTGAGAGCAAGGCCAAAATCTAAGGCCACAAAGCAAAATCTGTGAAGGAACATGATGGCCAGGGGATAGTTATCTTTCCTATTTCCCCCATTTGATCCAGCACCCACCACAGACATCAAGTGAGATAAAGCTGCAGCAAGCTTTAAGCTATCTGAGAGCACTCCCGAAATGGTCCCAGGTGATCACGTTAGCATAGCCCTGGGGTATCTAAGTGGGAATTTGCTCCCACCCCTGGAAGGGCTCACAATCTAAGCTGCCACAGCACAGCTGGCAGTCCTGCTTTGGCACTATCTGGTTTTGCCTGAGCTGCTTAAGTCACAAGCTGTTGCCACCACTCCTGCCCCCCAGTGGCTCCCGGGTTGTCACCTCACTCTCTCACTGCTACTTCTCAGTCTAAGTTTTTGTGTCCTGAAGTTTTTCTTTTCTGTCCTTCTTTTCCCCCTTTCTTTTTTGTTCTTTTTTATTTCTGTTCTCATCCCCTGTAGTATAGCATCCCCCAGTTTTTTTCTATCTCTGTTTCTTCTTGCTGTCTCATAAAAATAATCTCATTTTTTAGCAGCAGAGCATCTCCATCCTCTATATTTCCTTTCCTCTTCCCAGTCCCCACCTTCTCTTATTCAAATTAAAACGGAAAGGAGCCCAATCCCTTAGACTGCTAATGTGAGGTGGGAGAGTTGGAACAGTCAGCCCAGGAACTACCTCTACTGGACTCATTAATGGGTTATATTTAAGAAACAGGCACACTATCACCTGTGTAGGTGTGTGTGTGAGAGCCATTTTGTGGTGTGAGAGTCCTGGACTGGTAGGGCTCCCTATGCTTGGCCCATCACCAGGCCCCAAACAGTGGATCTGGAGCGCACTCTAGGCCAAATCTGGCCATTGAACAGATGTCCCTGAGATAGAGACAGCCAGTGAGCTAAAGGAAAGGGCAAATTAATTCCCCAAGAAAATCACAGCAGAGCAGACCATCTTTATGGAGAGGTCAAGGCAGGCCAGCCAATTCAACAAGCGAAAGCAGTTGGTACACAGGGAGTACATGCAGCCTCCCTTTGTCTGCTTAGTAAGTAAGGGCCAGGTCTGAAAATGGTTTGGCTTTCTAAATGAAGTTTCTTTGGCCTTGTAGCCATAGGTCTCCCATTTAAGTCATCCACAGGCATGTGTCCTAGCACATACAGATGCCAAGAGGTGATCAGAGGGGCAGGAAGCAGACAGTCACAAGAGTAGGGAAACATTGAAGATGTGAGCAAGGAATTAACTCATTCTTCTGAGCAACTTTTTAAAAAGTAATAGTAGCAACAACACCATGTATTGAATCCTATGAATCAGGTACTCTTCCTTTCAGAAGAGGAAATTAAGCATCAGAGAGGTCAATTAGCTTCTTTCTGATAACCACATATCAGTGGCTAAACCAGCTTTCAGGAAGCTGCCTGGCTTAGCATCAATATTAAGAAATGAGGCAAAGTATGGGGTGACGTCTCTACTGGGATGTGCTCCTGAGATGAGGGTGAGGCAAGTGAGGTACCTACAACTCTAAGGAGGCATCACTCTTAGCTGAGGACCCTGCATTTGCACAACGCTATGAGGCCTCCTAAAAGTGTGAGCCCTGGGTGCCTCGCTTGCACCCTCATCCCAGCCCTGCTTGGATGTATCAGTTTGCATGGAACTAGAGTGAAGGCCTTAAGTTGGAAATGAATTTTATACCTGAATTTGTACATTTCAATTGAGGTTGTTACAATTTAACTGATTGAGCACTGAGCATGCAAATTAGAGAATTATCATTATATATCAGCCTTAAAGCTTAATTGCTGTAACAAACAACCTCAAAATCTTAGGGACTTAAATTAGTCAAAGGTTTATTTCTCACTCACCTCCTAGTCCAATCAGGTGTTTGGCAGACAGCCTCCCACATGGCGACTCTGGGGCCCAATCTCCTGCCATCATTTTCTAGATCCTTATGGTCCTTTACTCAATCCTCTGCATCCAAACAGGAGATGAGGGAAGAGCAGTGTAAGGAGGACCTCAGGGGAAATTTTGTGTCCAAACTGGAGGTCATGCGCATCCTTTTCACCAACATCCCATTAGCTAGAATGAAGTTACATGGCGCTACCTAAGTGCAGTGCAGTCTCACAGGACACTAAAGGTGAGAACATGGATGACAGATGGTGGTGAAAAATTAGCCAGTCTCTGTCACAGAGATGTAGCATAGGAGCCTGCATATGTGTGTGCATGTGTGTGCATATGTGTATCATAAACAGCAAGTTCATAATAACAGAATGGAAGTGGGAGCCACAGGCAGAATTAATAATTGACAGATTTGGAATTTTTTAAAATAAAGTCTATTGTGTATGTTTAAGGTGTGCGACATAATCTTATAAAATACACATAGATAGTAAAAAGGTTACTATAGTGAAGCAAATTAACATATCCATCCTTTCACATAGTTACCCATTATTTTGTTTTTGTTGCAAGAGTGCTAAAATCTACTCATTTAACATGAATCCCAAATGCACTACAATTTTATTACCTATAGTTCTCATGTTGTAAATTACATACCTGGACTTGCTCATCCTATATATTTGCTGCTTTGTATCCTCTGACCTGTACCTCCCCATTTCCTACATACCCTATCACCACCTCCACCCTGGTAACCACTATTTTGTTCTCAATCTCTGTATACATTGGTCCCTCAGTGTCTGCAAGGGATTGGTTCCAGGACCCTGGTGGATATCAAGATCCATGGATGCTCAAGCCCTTTATAAAATGGCATAGTATTTGCATATAACCTATGCACATCCTCCCATATACTTTGAACCATCTTTAGATTACTTATAATATCAAATACAATGTAAATGCTATATAAATAGTTGCTATACTGTATTTTTTGTATTGTTTTTAATTGTTGTATTGTTATTTTTTTCCAAATAATTTTGATCTCCAATTGGTTGAATTCATAGATGTGGAACCTGCAGATTAAGGAGGGTCAATAGTATTTGATTTTTTTTAAGATTCTACATATAAATGAGATCATGCATTATTTTTCTTTCTGTATCTGGCTTATTTCACTTAGCATAATGTCCTCCAGGCCCATCTATATTGTGGCAAATAGCAAGATCTCATTCTTTTTTAAGGTTGAACAATACTCCATTTTATTATACACCATGATCTCTTTATCTATTCATCTGTCAGTGGACATTTTAGGTTGTTTCCCTATCTTGGCTATTGTGAATAATGCTGCAATAAACATGGGAATGCAACTATCTTTACAAGGTGATGATGTCATTTCCTTTGTGTATACTGTATGCCTACAAGTTGGACTGCTGGATCATATGGTCATTCGATTTTTAATTTCTTTAGAAACCTCCTTACTATTTTCATAATGGCTATACTAATTTACACTCCCACTGACAGTGTATAAGGGTTTCCTTTCCTCCACAACCTTACCAATATTAGTTAGCTTTTGACTTTTCAATAGTAGTCATCCTAAAGGATATTAGATGGTATCTCATAGTGCTTTTGATTTGCATTTCCGTGATGATTAATGATGTGAAGCACCTTTTCATATACCTGTTGGTCGTTTATATGTCTTCTTTTGAGAAATGTCTATTCCGGTCTTTTGCCCATTTTTTAATTGTATTGTTTGTTTTTTGACTATTCAGTTATAGGAATTCTTTATAAATTTTTAATATTAACCCCTTATAAGATACATGGTTTGCAAATATTTTTCCCAAAACTATAGGTTGCCATTTCATTTTGTTGATTGCTGCCTTTGCTGTGCAGAAACTTTTTAGTTGGATGTAGTCCCATGTATTTATTTTTGCTTTTGTGGCCTAAGCTTTTAATGTGATGTCCAAAAAATCATTTCCAAGGCCACTGTCCAGAAGCTTTATTTCTGTGTTTTCTCCTAGGAGTTTTATAGTTTCTGGTCTTACATTTAGATCTTTTATTCATTTTTAATTAATTTTTGTGTTTGGTGTAAGATAAGGGTCCAATTCCATTTTTTTACTGTGGAAATTCAGCTTTCCCAGCACCATCTAGTGAAGACACTGTCCTTTTCCCATTGTGTCTCTTGGTTGCCATGTCAAAATTTAGTTGGCTATATGCATTTGGATTTATTTCTGGGCTCTTTATTCAGTTCCATTTATCTGTGTACTATACTGTTTTGATTATATAGCTTTGCAACATAATTTTAAATCAAAAATTATGATGCCTCCAACTTTGTTTTTCTTTCTCACAATTGTTTTGGCTACTTGAGGTCTTTTATGTTTCCATACAAATTTTAGGGGTATTTTTCTATTTCTGTCAAGAGTGTCATTGGGATTTTGATAGCAATTGCTTTTAATCTGTATATTGCTTTGGATAGCATGGACATTTTAACAATATTAATTACGAACATAGACTACCTTTCCATTTATTTGTGTCTTCCAGATCTAGGATTTGAATTTAGTTGTACCTAACCCTAACTACTACTATTACTGATTATTATTATAATAATAGTTAATAGTTGCTATATTAGATAATATGGCTAATAGTATTTAATTATACCTTAGAATAAGGGATTATTCTAAGGGCTTTGCATATGCATTAAGTCATTTACCCTCACAAAACCTCAGTGGGATAGATGTTACTATTACCCACAGATGAGGAAATCAAGACACAGATGGACCAAGCAAAAAATTTGTTCATGGCCGGGCGTGGCAGCTCACGCCTGTAATCCTAGCACTCTGGGAGGCCAAGGCGGGAGGATTGCTTGAGCTCGGAAGTTCAAAACCAGGCTGAGCAAGAGCAAGACCCCGTCTCTACTAAAAATAGAAATAAATTAATTAGACAACTAAAAATATATAGAAAAAGTTAGCCGGGCATGGTGGCGCATGCCTGTAGTCCTAGCTACTCGGGAGGCTGAGGCAGGAGGATCGCTTGAGCCCAGGAGTTTGAGGTTGCTGTGAGCTAGGCTGATGCCCTGGCACTCACTCTAGCCCGGGCAACAGAGTGAAACTCTGTCTCAAAAAAAAACAAAAATAGTTCTGGCTTTATCGTTTATAACCCTAGCAAGTTGATTTCTCTCTGGCTCAGTTTCCTCATCTTTAAAGTAGAATTAATGACAGTACTTATAAAATGGAGGGAAGAGTTAATGTGTTAATCCAATCAAGTCAAAACTGAAGTCTTGGTTGTCTTCTAAACCTGTTCCCAGCCTGTCCCATGCTGGTCCTCGCCCCTCCCTAAATAGCACCACCAGCACTCGGCAAGGTTAGCAGCCAGAAAATGAGGGATTATTCTTGATTCCTCCCCACTCTTGTCCTCCACTCAGTTCATCAACAAATCATGTTGAATTGTTTCAAACCATACCCGAAATTCGCCTCCCTTTCTTATCACACCCACTGCAACCACCTGGTGCAAGCCACCATCCTCACCCATGTTGACAACACAATAAAAATCCTACAATCCGCTCCTCCCCTCTGTAATCCATTCCCACAGGCTCTAGAGGAATCTTCCCTAAGATTATAAACAGGATCATTAGCTATACATTTTTCTTATAATAAAACCAAGTTCCTTCACCTTGTCTTGTAAGGACCCCGCCAACCTCCTCTGACTCATTTCCTGGCCCTGTCCTCCCTGCCAATTGTGATTGGGGAACCTGATCTTTCAATTCACTGAGCACGCCAAATTTTTCTGGTCCCCTCACTCATCACTTGACTGGCTTCTTCTTATCCTTCGATGTCAACTTAAGTGTCAACTACCTTAGGCCTTTTGTGACCACCCCACCTAAAGTAGGTCCCCTTCTTTTATTAACTTCCTTCCTAGCATCTGTCCCATATTACAATTATTTTTGTTTGGCTTTCTGTCCACTTAGAAGTAAGTCAATGGCAGAGACTGTATCTGCTTCACTTGACACTTTAATCCTAGCACCTGGCACAGTATAGGGCACATAGTAGGTGCTCAGCACATATCTGCTGAATAAATAAATGGCCAAAAACAAACTCGGAGGAAAGATTTGCAACTAACCTAACAAACGATTAATATCTACAATATGCAAAGAGCTCCTTCAAATCAATAAGAAAAAGACAACGATCCAATTAGGAAAAAAATGGGTTGAGGATATAAACAGGCAACAGAAAAAGAAATCTAAACATGTTGAATGTATACAATATGTCAGGTTCTTCACATGCAGTATTTCTGAGCTTCACAACAGCTCTGTGAAATAGGTATAAACATAAAGAAATAGGTCCAGTGAGGTTAAATAACTTGCTCAAAGGCAGAGAGTTTGTATATGACAGAGCCTAGATTTGAATCTGGGTGTGTCTTTCACCAAAGCCAGTGCTTTCTATTGAATTTTGCTGTTGAGTCACACCTAGGATCAATTTCCCATCAAGAAAAGGAATTAAGAGGTCCTAAAAATAAAGGGAAAAAAAAGCAACAATTTAAGAGAAAAATAGGCAAAAGATCATAATAGTTCATAGAAAAGGAATTACAAATGGCCCCAAAACATAAGGAATGCTCAAGTCTGCCGCTATGAAGAGAAATGCAAATGAAACTACCCTGAGATATTACTATCACCTATCAAATGTGCCTATTTTGTAACTTTGCCCAGTTACAAAAACTTAACAATTTAATTTGTTGACAAGGCTATGAGGAAAAGAACACTGTCACATGTTACCAGTGGGAATGCAGAATTCCTAAGTGCAATGTAGAGAAATTTGGCAGTGTCTGGCAAAATTACAAATGCATTCATCTTTTTATCCAGCAATCCCCCGACCAGGAATGTAACCTAAATATCCATTGGCAGGGAAGGATATAAGCTCAAGGCTGTTCATGGTGAACTCTTTGTGATGAAAAAAGACCAGAAACAACTTGGTTGTCCATTAGTCGGGGACTGGTTGAATAAATGCCATGTTATCCACACAATGGGCTACTATGTAGATAAATGAAAAATAAGAAAGAGCTCTATAAACTGCTGGAGTGATCTCCAGGATCTCCAGGAAGTGAAGAAAGCAAGGTTACAAGAGTGTACACAAAAAAACACACCCAAGAGAGGGGCACAAGGGAGCTTTGGGGGTACCAGTAAGATTCTAGTCATAGACCTGGGGATGGTTATGTGGCTTGTTCCTTTTGTGAGAAGTCATAAAACTGTAGTTATGCACGCTTTTCTATTGTCATGTTGTACTTTCAAAAAAGGATTTTGAATAAACAAATGATAACCTCTGAAGATTCATGGCCAACAAAAAAAAATGTATATATGAATGCGTGTGTATGAGAGAGAGACAGAGAGAGAGAAACAAATGATGGGAACTTATTTGAATCCTGATTTAAACAAGCAGCGATTTTTAAAATCACAGTTTTTAGACCAAAGAGGGAATATGGATATGGACTGGTTACTAGGTTATATAAGGGACTTCTTGTTGATTTTGTCAGGTATGATGACGTAAGAAAATGTCCTCTTTTTTTTAAGAAATGCGTACTTAAGGGTATGGGGGTGAAATGGCATAATATTGAAATTTGTTTTAAAATACTCCAGAAAAAAAAGATAGTGGGGCAACAGCCTTGCTTCATGTGTTGTTGGTTGTCGAGGCTGGGTGATAAATAAATGGGGGTTTCTTGTAACCTCTATTTTTGTGAAGGATTCAAACTTCTGTTATAAAAGTTAAGAAGAAAATTCATCAAGTCATCAAGATCCCAGCCACAATAGCTTCTGGAGAGCCTCTGAAAGCATCTTAGGACACTTGGTCTAATTTTATTTTTCCCTGAAAAGCATACCCAACACTAGCCCTTATGACCCTGCTGTGGACACTCCTTCATTCATTCAATAAATGTGTTTGAGCATCTACTTTGTGCTAAGTGTGAAATGTCTTGTGGTAGGCTGAAAAATGCAACCCCCCTCCTCCAAAAACAGCAAGTCTTAATCCCTGAAACCTGCAAATATTACTTATTTGGATAAGTGGTCTTTGCAGGTATGATTAAGGATCTTTAGATAAGGAAATTATCCTGGCTTACCTGGGTGAGCCCTAAATGTAGTCACACGTATCCTTAGAAGAGAGAGGCAGAGAGAGCACTGACCCAGAGAAGGCGCTGTGAAGACGGAGGCAGAGACTGGCGTGATGTGTCCACAACCCGAGGACCGCCAGCAGCCACCAGAAGCTGGGAGGAGCATGGAAAAGATTCTCCCCTAGAGTCTCGGGAGGGAGGGAGGCCCTGCAGACACCTTCATTTTGGACTTCTTGCTCTCACAGCTTTGAGAGAATAAAATTTCTGTTGGTTAAGCCACCAAATTTGTGGCAATGTGACATGTATTTGTTAATGTGTGTCTACAACATCAGAGTAGAAATGTCAATTAGATGCAGTTGGACGTGTGAGTGCGCAGTCCAAGGAAGAAACCAAACTGGAGTGATACATGTTGGAGTTGCCAGTTTTTAATTCAACGGAAATGGGTGCATCATCAAGGGAGTAAGATGGAGAGAGAAGGGAAGTTGAAGGAAGCGTGATCCCTGGGGCGCTCTACAGGGGAGACATCTCCCTTATGGGACTGGGAGCTCTGGGAGGGCAAGGAAAAGACTGGGAATGTTTCAGTCACCATTGTATCCCCAACACAAGAGCAGCAGTCACCCATTAACTACTCAGTGACAGTGCCAATTTCAGGTCTGCAGAGCAAGTTGGTAGGTGAAGTAATACCTCAGAACCAGGAAATGGTGCCAGGATTCCAAGAAACAGGGCTGTCAACCCTAAATCTGCGCTTATACTCTAGTATTTTTATCCTTTAGGGGAAAAAAATTAATTAGAAGGCAAACAGTAAAATGCATAAGGAACTGGTAATATTAACCTGAATGGGACCCATTTGAATCACTGCACAGCTCCTAGAAACTCAGAATCAACTCAGCTATTTCATCTCATAGTTTTGAAAAGTTTAAGCAGATTTTCCATCTTAATATCTAAACACACTTTCAGGAATGTTTCTGTGCAAACTGGTGGCCTCGCACAGCCGGAACACCCTGCACAGAGAACTCAAAAGCAATATGAGTTCATTCATTCATTCAACAAACATTTACTGATCATGCACAGTGATAGAGCAGTGAATGGAACAGACTCAATATCTGGGCTACAGACTATTGGGTTCTTCCGGAGGTTCTTGGTAACTTCTGAAGAATGTGTCCCCTCCTCGCCCCTCCCTCGACGGTTTACGGTAGAGACCTCTCCCTGCTCAGGCAAGCGCTGGGAGTGCGGAGGAGCGGAGTGGGCGGTGTTTTGGGAAGCTCGCGAGTCCCGCCCACTGCGCACGCGCCGAGCTCCGGGCGGGGCTGGAGGCCCAGGGGCGGGGCTACGCGGTTGCGTCACGCGCCGCCCAGAGCCGAGCGCCTGCGCTCTTTTCCACGTGCGAAAGCCCGGGACTCGTGGAGTTAGGGACGCCGCAGACTCCCGAGTCGTGCCAGTCCGCGCTCGCCATGAAGCCAGGTACTGGCTGGGGTTGGGGTCCAGGGTCCGGGGCTGAGGCTAGGTGGGAATTCAGGGGCGCCAGGCCAGAGTCGGAGGGGTGGGGCCTGTGGCAGGGGGTTCTGAACCCAGATTCGGTCTCATGTGGGAAGGGGCTCCTCGTTCCGCCCTGGGATCGATCCTGAGCCCAAGAGGTCTGGGGGGTTGCTGCTGGGTTCGGAGGTCATGGTCGTGAGTGGAGGGCCTTGGGGCTGGGATTGAGGGTTTTGATCTGGAGTTCGTCACATTGAGGCCGTCATTAGGGATTTTTGGATATTGGGCCAGAGGCAGCACCCGAGGGTTCTGACCCAGAGGATCCAGGCCTCTGGGGTCTTGGATCTCTGAGCGTGGGTTTTGGGGACACTGGCTTGGGTGGGAAATGGAGAGTCCCTGCTTTTGGGTCTGGGAAGCCCCCCATTTGCCTCTCCTGTTGCCGCTGCCGCCACCATCCCCTTGGCCCCCAACCCAGCTTCTTCGAGTTGGTTGAAGTGGATGAGGACTCCCCTCTTGGTAGTGTGTGGCCATCTACACTTCCAGGGGGGCGGGTCCCCGGGGATGGAGTGGAGACTTAGGGCCTCAGATTCCCAGCTGCACGGTGAAATTTCACAAGCTTGGCATTAGCTGGGGGAAGAGGGGATAATCACATGAGTGGTTTGATTTTCTACAAGATTCTAATGAACCCACTCACTCCTCTCCTGGTGGAATGATAGGACTCCCGGCTTTGACAGCAGAAGGGCCTCAGCTCAACCTTCCAATTCTGGCTCAGCTTCTCAGCCTGCTGTGTGACCTTGGGAATGTGGCTTTACCTCTCTGAGCTTCAGGTTTTACGTCAATAACTGGCACTCATGTAGGATTACGGAAGGTCATGTTAAAAAAAAATAGCACTGTGCTGGGCCCTAATTGGTATCTTTTATCCTTCTCAAAGAGAGAAAATTAGGGTCCTTCTCCATACTGTTTTAAGGGCTTCCTTCCTAAGGCCTGCCCAGCCCCTACTCATCTGTGTGAGGACTGGCTCCACTGAGTTTGGAGAATTTTTCATTGTGGCCAAAAGGGTTTGTTTCCCTAACACAGGCTTTCTTTTTTTCCTCCTTTTGTTTGTGGAGAAATGAGGGTCCCCTGGGAGAAGATCTGTAGGTCCTTGCGCCCCTCCCAAACTCCCTTTCTCTTCAGTGTTTGGGGATCTCCTGATGAAGTGGGGTGGGCGGTGCTGGGCTGTGGCTTTCCTGCTGAGACCCTGCCCTGCCCGAAGGCATCCTGTGGCCTGCCGATGCCGTTCCCCCAGGAATGGAGGCTACCCCTTCTTCCTCTGACCTTCCTTCCTTGCGAGGTGGAATGTGAAGTTGAAGAAGTTGTCAGGAGTCAGCTGTTCAGTAAGGATTTTAGTCTGAGTTTGAGAAGCCTTTGGGAGATTTTTTTTTTTTTTTTGAGACAGAGTCTCACTCTGTTGCCCTGGCTGTAGAGTGCCGTGGCATCAGCCTAGCTCACAGCAACCTCAAACTCCTGGGCTCAAGCGATCCTTCTGCCTCAGCCTCCCAAGTAGCTGGGACTAC